>ML108857.1:0-37718 GCA_003697995.1 Taxidea taxus jeffersonii | reverse complement strand
TCTGTCCATTACACACCCACTACTCATATGTTCACAACCCATAGGAATCACTTCTTCATATAATTTTCCATAGCTGTTCCATTTCCATAAATTTCCTGAGCCACTCCGGTGCCCCCCATTTTTCTTAATAGGATGAACAATCAAGATTAGAAAATAGGGGCGCCTGGGTGGCTCAGTGGGCTATAGCCTCTGCCTTCAGCTCGGGTCATGATCCCAGGGTCCTGGGATGGAGCCCCGCATTGGGCTCTCAGCTCAGCAGGAAGCCTGCTTCCCTTCCTCTCTCTCTGCCTGCCTTGCTGCCTACTTGTGATCTCTGTCAAATAAAATCTTTTTTAAAAAATTAGAAAATAGTAGGATATATATATCATCAAAACATGAAAACATCTTGCTAATGGGTTTCCTAGGCATCCTCACCAAATTGGTATTGGGGGGGGGCTGGCCATTATGCACATTTTATCCCATAATCCATTCAGAAAATGAATGCCAACCTGCCTCTGATTATATTCCTAAAAATTTGTTCTCTGAAAGGACTTTTTTCTGCTTTTTATTTCTAATACTCAGAAAAGTTCTTGGCACATAGTAGATACTAAATATTTGTTGAATGACTCTCATAGTGGTTTAATTCAATATCCTATTTTAAGCAATCATTCCTCACAAGATAGCCCTGCACAGTTTAGCCCTTCATGGGTTGCTGATGAGCATATTCACCTAGAGTTTTGTGGAAGTTTCTTTAAAATGCTAGCATATATATATATAATGGAATATTACTCAGCCATTAAAAAGAATGAAATCTTGCCATTTGCAATAACATGGATGGAACTAGAGGGTATTATGCTAAGCAAAATAAGTCAGAGAAAGACATGATTTCACTCATATGTGAAATTTAAGAAACAAAACATGAACATAGGGGAAGGGAAAGAAAAATAAGACCAAAACAGGGAGACAAATCTAACAGACTCTTAATTGT
The DNA here is from genome assembly GCA_003697995.1 of Taxidea taxus jeffersonii. Lineage (NCBI taxonomy): Eukaryota > Metazoa > Chordata > Mammalia > Carnivora > Mustelidae > Taxidea > Taxidea taxus. The sequence goes on along the minus strand of ML108857.1, from coordinate 36,751 downwards.
AGGAAACTGAGGGTTGCTGGAGGAGAGGTGGGTGGGGGGAAGGGATAACTGGATGATGGGCATTAAGGAGGGCACTTGATGGCATGAGCACTGGATGTTTCCTGCAACTGATGAGTCACTAAATGTTACCTCTGAAACTAATAACACACTATGTGTTAATTAAATTGAATTTAAATTTTGTTTTTTTAAAGATTTTATTTATTTGACAGAGAGAGAGCACAAGCAGAGGGAGTGATAGGCAGAGGTAGAAGCAGACACCCCACTGAGCAGGAAGCCCAATACGGGACTTGATCCCAAGACCCTGGGACCATGACCTGAACTGAAGCCAGCTGTTTAACTGACTGAGCCATCCAGGCACCCGAATTTAAATTTAAAAAGTTTAAAAAATGCTAGACCTCATAAATCTCGTCAGTCCCATACACTTTGACCAGAGCTGTATTTGGTTCTGTTTATTCAGGATGGGTAACCGACTATCCTGATTTGCCTGAGACTGAAGAGATTCCTGGGTCAAGAATTTTAGTGTTAAAATAAGCACAGTCTTGGGCAGACCAGGATGAAATAGTCACTCCAGTTCCACTGGACACAAAGCCTCTGTAAGGACTGCTACTTTTTCCATACAATAGACAAGACACAAGCAGGAGCATGTGAATATCAGTTTTCTATGCATCCTAGAAAGCAGATCAAGGCAAAATAGCCCCAGGGTGGGGGTACACTTACACTTTCCTCAATCCAAAATAATATTGCTTAAAATCAACACCATCAACCAAATTTCACGACCTGCTATCACCTTATTCACAGAGATACAGACTTGTGAAGACATGACTGTTTATCCTCTCCCCAAACTGTGAAACAAGGCATAGATTAAGGACATATTTACGACAACCTTCCAACAAAAGAGCATCCCAAGAGTTCCTGAGGCAAGGGGCAAACAGCATACCCAAAAAAGAACTGATGGAGGCATTGTCCCTTCATGGTTATTTTTTTGTAAAAGGTGACACCCAAATGAACAGTATACTAGAAACCTGAGGCTGTCCACATGGCAGAACCAACCAAAGGTCCACTGCGATGTTGCTCAAAGGTGATTTGTTTCATGAGGTTGTGGTTTCCTACGGCCATAAGGGGCTGGGAGAAAACAACCACCACTGATTCCAAAGGCAACCTGGTTCCTGCGATCATGGCAAAGCCATCCAGGAAGTAGTGCCTAACAAAACCCTTGGCAGGCATGGCATGTTCAATAACCCCTCAACTGTGGGCCAAAAAAGCATAGTCTTTGGTGGAAGAGGAGTGGCATTGAGGGGGATGATAGAAGAGCTATTTTTCTGCTTTAAAAGCTTATATAGATCCATAAGGGTAGAGCAACATAACACAAAAAAAGGGGTCAGTATCTTGTGTTTATTCTCAGGGCCCTCTTATTGAAAGCTGGTTCAGGATGCACATAATATTGACCCCAGCTGTGAGCCTGACCCCTTATTCACCTGAAAGGCCTTGGCTTCTGGCACCTTTGGGGAAGATTAAAGGGTCATATGCCCAACAGCTTCCCACCCTGGGTCACATGATAGCTACCCCTAACCCTCTACTCTGAACACAGGAGGCATTTGATGTTCACCACCTGACCAGAAAGATGGTTTTATTTGTCCTCTACTCACCCCATTCTTCCTAACCGTGCCTGCTAAGTCTGAGAACACATCTGTAGCAAGCCTTAAGTTCCTACATGTGGCTCAACTGCCATCACTACCATAGGAACAATGATTTGTTTGACCCTGTCCAATCCACTGGAGCTGAATATAATGTTCATGACCTACCAACGTGTGGGTTTTGTTTTAGCTCTATCTATCTTGGCCATCTCCTGGGAAGTTAAACAGAAAAAAATCATAGAAATATTCAGTAGATCCAATATGATCCATAAGCCTTTTCCAGTGCTTAATGCTTCCTAGAAATATATCTACCTCCAGAAATCACTCTTTGGAGCCCCAGGTACCAGCGAGCTTCCCTGAAGCTCTTCAGTACTCTCTCATCAGTGAAGCCCTCTCTGTTCCCTCCTCTGGGTCTTGGTTGAGCTGGACAATCCAGCAAACCATGCACTATGACGGTAAAGTGGCTGCTTTGACACGACTATGGTTGAGAAATGTATGTGAGAGGCACAAATCTCAAGTGAGCATGAGGCTCTGTCTTAAAATCCACCTTGTTATAGGGCACTTGGGTGCCTCAGTCAGTTGAGCATCTGACTCTTGATTTCAGCTCAAGTCAAGGTCTTGGGGGGGTCATGAAACTGAGCCCCACCTTGGGCTCCACACTCAGCAGGGAGACTGCTTGAGATTCTCTCTCTCTCTCTCTCCTTCTGCCCCACCCCCCCAATATATAAATCTTTAAAAAAAATCCTTGCTATATTCAGACACACCGCTGATAAGCTTGGTCACATACACTGGCCTTAATGCTCTTTTCTGCATCATTAAGCCCCTTTTAACTTCCTGCTGTGATGGTGACATTTATCTGCACTAGATTCACATTATGTCTCTTTCTTCTTACTACGTAATCACAAATCACAATAATAAAACATTTAAAAATAACTCTTAAATACCTCTGAAAATGCATACATATATACATACTCTTGTCCTTTAGTTTATTTTTCTAAAAAAAAAATCACTTCTTGCAAATACTCTTACCTACTTTTGCTTGCTTTTATTTCACTGTGCCGATGGCTCTGATATTGTTTATTCATTGGTGCCTTTTGGTTGAGACAGCCCAGAAACCTGTAGCATTATAACAAAGACTCAAATGGGTGTCTTGATAAGGGGTACTAGCACTTCTGAAAAGAAAAGGAACAAAGTTCCCCCAAATTCCTGTGAAAACACTTGCACACGCACCTGAATTTTGTAGTTGTTGCTGCTGCTGTTGTTAATGTAATATCATTGATGGGGCAGAGGAACAGACAATAGAGTCTTCACAACCGAAAGAGCTGGTTCTGTATCATTGGATGTCAGACTGAGTAAGGGATTCATTATGACAGATAGTAAAGACTGTTCAGCTAATGCTTCAGCACAGTCTCCCATATTGAATGCTGTGGAGAAAGAGCCATAAGAAAAAAAATAAACAAAACTCTTTCTACGAAAGAGTCTATCTGAATTACGACTTATCTCATTATAATGTTTTTGTGAATTCTAGGCAAGGTCTTCTCACTGACTCAAGAATAAGTCAAACTTAAAACTCCTACATCTCACTATCACCTACCAGGGAAATATTTTTCATCCAACTTTTTTAAAAGATTTTATTTATATATTGGGTGGGGGAGAGGAAGAGGGAGAAGGAGAGAGAATCTCAAGCAGCCCAACATGGGGCTTAGTGTCTGGACCCTGAGATCACAACTGGAGCCAAAACCAAGAGTCAGACACTTAACCAACTGAGCCATTCAGGTGCCTCTCACCCAACTTTTAATGGTACATATCCAAGTGAGGAACAGTTTGGGTAAGGCTCATTCACACAAGGGATTGATCAATTGTGAGGTTTATTGATCTCAGCACTACTGACATTTTGGACAGGCTAATTCCTTATTGTAGAGGGGTGTCATGTGCATTGAAAGATGTTTAGCAGCATCCCTGACCTCTCTACCTACTAGATGCCAGTTGTGACACTCAAAAGTGTCTCCACACTTTGCCAAAGGTCCCCTGGGTCAAAATCACATCTCGTTGAGAACCTCAGGTCTATAGAAACGACTGTGATTGACATAGCTTAGATGTAATGCTTAGTTCTAGGGCTTTCAGCTATGACCTGGGGAAAGAGGATCAGTAAATTAGAACATAACTCTAGCTGGATCTATGTGGTTGCCCCTTTAAGGGGTGCTGGAAAATGCAATCACTCAGCACCTACCACACTGCAGAGAGTCCCTCTACAGTTTGGTTTTTATAGCTTTGCTTTTTGCAGATGGTGTTAAGCCCTTTAATTTATCATTATACTTATGTTTTACTTTTATCTATAGGTATTGAAATTGTCTTGTTTTGGAATCTTTTCTTCTGTCTTCAGGTATTTCTATTAGAGTTTTAGTATTCTGCCATCTTCAAATAAGCTTTAAGTTGACTTTTTCTTAATCTAGGTCAGAGCTCCACTTTTCCTATTCAGCTCCCTCTCATCAGTATAACTTGAAAAGTACTAGGCAAACATATGGGTCTTACTGCGTCTGTCCTCCAAGAAGAAAAAAAGAGGGGAGGGGAGGGGAGAGAGGATGGTCATAATTAAATATCCTATACTTACTTGCTTATATACCTTGGAAGTCTAGGACTATATTAAGGGCTAAAAGCAAAGGCTTAGAAGAACAACCCCTCACACACTATGTTAATGTTTAGTATATTTAATGGTCTGAATAATATGCTTGCAAGTCAAAGAGCCATGAGTGTATTTGAGGTACTCTGTTAAGTCCTACAACTCAATGACCTGGAGAAAAGGTCAAGATCCCAGCCCTTCCCTTGAGAGAAAGGTTGCACTGAGTTTTTCATAGGACAGAAAAATCCTATAACACAGGACATTCCTTCTGAAATAAGGATATTTGAGGGGCACTTAGTGCCCCTCAAATGATCTTGTGATCCTGGGCCTGAGCCTTGCATCCATCTCCCCACTCAGTGAGGAGTCTGCTTGTCCTTCTCCCCATACCCCTCCCCCAACTTGTGTCTGTGAGTGCACGCGGCTCTCTCTCAAATAAATGAAGTCTTTATAAAGTGACAGAGTGAGCTTCCAGGAGCACAGTGAGACCACCCCCACCCATGGCTGGAGCAAGGACAGAGAGGTTCAACTCTATGGCAGAACACCGGTGCACTGGCAATGGCAGGGTGGAAGAGAGCATGAGGAAAAGAGATTCCTAGCAACAGATCAAAGAGCTTCTAGGGAAGTAAGCAGAGCTTCCTTCGTGGTGGTGAGTTTATAACAGCAGTCAGTCCAGAACTATACGCAGTTAAGAACTTGGGTCTATCAAAGTAGAGGAGCTGCGTCTACTTGCGGAGAGTAGTAAATACTCCCTGAACACCAATCCCCGATAGAGAAGGAGGTGCTAACACGTACCAGCAGGCAGTTATGGAAAAGGGATGATAACCTCAGCATTTTGGATGGACTGCACATTAATGTACTGCCACCACTGACTGAAGATATGAGAGGAAAGAGGTGCTCAGGAAGTAGGTTTTTGTTTGTTTGTTTGTTTGTTTGTTTAGAGAGGAAGCATCGGCCCATTTCTTTTATCTAAGGCATGATTTTAGAAGGAGCTTCTTGGAATTGAGGTAAGAGAATATGTAAGTTAGGTTAATAAGTATATACCAAGGGCCTACTACTGTATGAGACAAGCACTGTTATGACTTTAAAATACATGTAGCATTGTGAAGGACTGAAAGATAAATTCAATATATCCTTGCCCTCAAAATGTTTACGCTATAGTGGGGAATGAAACAATTATACAAACAATATAAAAAGTATCGTGCAAGAATGCAACTTTGGCTAAGAGAAAGAGATCACAATTTTGAGAAAATTAATAGTGTTTTGATCAACTGATTATATCACACAGATTTGAGTAGGGGCATTTAAGAGATGATTTCAAGAGCCCATGTGAAAAACAATGAGATTCTAAATGAGGATAATGGCAATGTAACAGATAAGGAACTTGATTTCTGAAATGTTGCATACCTAGCTCCTTCAAGATTTGTTGACTACTGTATATAGGAGATGACTGCAGAGGAGACAAAATGTTTGAGCATTGGGAATTGGGACAGTGGAGCATATTAAAGTTTTTTAAAGATTTATTTATTTGAGGGGCACCTGGGTGGCTCAGTGGGTTAAGCCTCAGCCTTCAGCTCAGGTCATGATCTCAGGGTCCTGGGATTGAGTCCCACATCGGGCTCTCTGCTCAGCGGGGAGCCTGCTTTCCCTGCCCCCCAGCCTGCCTCTCTGCCTACTTGTGATCTCTCTCTGTCAAGTAAATGAATAAAATGTTTTTTAAAAAGCATTTATTTATTTGAGAGAGAGAGAGAGAAAGAGTTGGGAGGTGGGGGCAGAGGGAGAGGAAGAGAATCTCCAGCAGAATCTGCACTGAGCTTGGAGCCCTGGGCAGGGTTATATATGGTGCTCTCTCCGGGGCTTCACTTGGGGCTCAGACCCTGAGATTCCGACCTGGGCAGAAACCTAGTCCCGACGCCCAACCAACTACACCAGCCAGGTGCCCCAAGCATATTAAAGTTTTTAAGTTTACTTAAGAATTTATCCATTCCAACCAGATAGCACCAAATCAGAAGTGGCTAGGAGCACTCCATGACAGGAGCCAGGGCAACAACTTATATAGACAGAGTCTAAAAGCAAGATAACGAAATTATTGATTGGCTATTGCTTAAAGCCTAGCTGTCTGTTTGTGACTAGTTGTCCTTAGGTTTCAATTTTATAACCTTGAGGCATTTATCAGCTTAGAGTTTGGTTTGCTTAGGTGGGCCACCCCAGTATTAGAGCTACCTCAGTCTAGTGGCCTCCTTATTTATTTATTTTTTTAAAGATGTTAATAAGTTACTTATATGAGAGAGAGAGGGAGTGAGCACAAACAGGAGCAGCTGAGGCAAAGGCAGAAGCAGGCTCCTTGCCGAGAAGGGAGCCTGATGTGGGGCTCGATCCCAGGACCCCAAAATCGTGCCCTGACCTGAAGGCAGATGCCTAACTGACTGAGCCACCCAGGGGCCCCTAAGGGCCTCCTTCTCTAACAGAAATAAGGGAGAAAAAAGGAAATGGAATGCATGATGACAAGCTTACTTTTTGAGATGCTGCTTTAAATGCAGCGTATATAAAAGTCTGCTGATCCTATAGGGTGTGGCCATCTTTTCTTGGTGTTCCCCAGAGAAGACTCCGGTCTTCCCATGCTGTCTGTTGAGTTACATTCCCAGTCTGTAGATACTCTGTGCACCATATTTATGTCTTGAAAGCCATGCTTAGGATCCATGCCATCAACACCCACGTCCACCCTGTTGCCTCTTTATTTAGCTTTCGCTCCCTGTGAGTAACTCAGATGCCTGCAGGTTTATTTTCTTCTACATGCTGACAAGATGGAGATGAGCCTGCTCAGCCGGACCACCAGAGTAGAGTGTTCCATGACTGAAGTTCTGTTGGGAGAGGAACGGCTGCCTGCAGAGATTCTGGCTCTAACCAAAAACCATCTAGCCTCTGCATGTTTTTGGTTTCTCAGCACAATCTGAAAGTCCCTGATTTGGATGCTGGAAAAAGAAATGTACAGGATCCAGACACTCTTCTCTATAAACCAAATGAGGCCGTCTTACTAAATAGAGTCTCTTCAGCTCTTCGTACTCTACATGTGTCAGCACAGAATTGCCTCTCTCTTCCCACCTCTGCTTCACCCTCACAAATTCCATTCTCATTTCTGACAGCTTTTATTTACTTGAACCTATATTTTACTTTTGTTTAACATTTTAAAAACATTTACTTGTTCCTATTGACAACACTAAGAGGTAGTCATTAAAAATAACTTGATTTGGAAACTAAGGAAAAAAGTATAAAGAAGAAAATATGTGACCTGTCCTCTCATCACTGTTAACATTTTGGTCCTGTCTTCCTCTGCCTAGACACATTTTAATTTTAATATGTAGCTGGGCTCATATGGCATAAGTGATTTTGTTTTCTCATATTTTAAATCATTGCATTTTGAAATTTTTCTGGTATTATTAAAATTATTTTAAGCCATCATCTCGATAGCTGCATGAAATTTCATTATTGTGAATGTTGTATTTCCCTTTGCGGTATTATCTTCTACGCTGATTGCTTAACTCCTCACAGTGGAATTTTCCTGGGCTATGCATATTCTTATAGTTACAAGAGAAAAAGGAAAGAATAAAAGCCAAAATTTATATAAAGAAAAAAGTTACAGAACTCTTTATTCAAGATTTCTGTTCATACTTCTGCTGTGAAAGATATATACAGCTTGCTTAAGAAATACACGATTTTTTGACAGCGATTGTATGAAGTATTTATATATATTTAAAAGTTAGAAAAACAGAGCTATTTTACTTATAGCCTAAGGACTTTTTTTTTTTAAGAGAGGGGGTGGGCAGAGGGAGAGAGAGAAATCTTAAGCAGGCTCCACACCCAGCATGAGACCCAATGCAGGGCTCAACGTGGGGCTGGACCTCACAACTCTGAGGTCATGACCTGACCCCAAATCAAGAGTTGGACAGTTAACCAACTAGGCTACTCAGGCACCCTTAGCCTAAGGACTTCTGAATTGGGTAGAATTTTCCATTTTTTATTATCAAAATGCATACATATTCACAAATGCAAATAATTAGGGAAGAATAGAAAATAAAAAATACAAGCATATATTTCCTCATCCCAAAAAGTAAATTGTTTTTGTTAAGATTTATTTACTTAAGAGAGAGAGAAAGAGAGAGCAATGCACCTGTGTGAAGTGGACGAGGGGCAGAGCAAAAGGGGACAAGCAGATTCTGCCCTGAGCACAGAGCCCAGTGCAGGGCTGGATCCCACAAACCTGAGATCATGACCTGAGCTAAAACCAAGAGTCAGATGCTTAACCAACTGAGCCTCTGGGTGCCCCAAAAAGTAAATCATTTTCAGTGACATATATATATTATATACATATATTTTTAATGGACTCACACAATTCATATTCTACATTTGCTAAGTTAACATAATAACACCTTTTCACATTCTGTACTTTTTTTCTTATTACACAGGGTAGAACTCCCAGAATAATACTGAATCATAATGGACATCTTTGTATAGATATGCAGAGGGTCCTTTCCATCAGTATGCACTACTAGCAGTTCATCTGTTCATTGAACTAACAGTAGGCTTCCTTGGTGGTGGGAAGCAGTTTCCACCCCCCTCTACAAATATATCTCATGCCTGCCACAGTTTTCACCATGGCCTCTGTTGAGTCTACATCATCATTTAGGGATCAGCAATTTCCTATTACCAAAGCTTGCTCTTACATGAGATTGCCAGGTCTTTTACAGGCTTCCCTTAATGGATACTATTTGGGTTGCTTCCCTTTTGCCAATGCCTCTGTCCTCTGATCCTCTTGCCTATCCCTGGGCACACCAACTTCTTGAAATCCACATAATGTTCTGCAAGTTTTAAAAGCAAATTCTACCAAATCAAGGAAGTAATAAGCTCTACTTTATGTAAAATGCCCCCTACATGTCAACTTTAAAATAGAAAGGAACTGTAAAAATGAAAAATGTTAACATAGCAAAAGAAATTTGACAGAAGTCAAGGTTTTAAATATGAGGGGGGATAACAGTGTAGATATGTATAATCTCCAAATTCATTGACCCTCTCTAAAGGAATGGCAAAGAAAAGACTGGAAACAAGCTAAAATGTTGAAATTGTACTTATGAAAAGTACTTACGCCTGTGCTGATTGTAAATTGGTGCTTTTAACTCTGAATTATTCTATTTGGAATGTGCATATGTAATCTTTCTGTCCATGGGGGAAAGTAACAGGAGTAGGGAGCAAAAGAGGGCATTCTGATCTTGAAATTATGTGATGACATTTCCAAAATACTTTTGCTTGAATAGATGTTTTCCAAACAAATGTTTAAAAACAGTTAATTGGGGGGACGCCTGGGTGGCTCAGTTGGTTGAGCGGCTGCCTTTGGCTCAGGTCATGATCCCAGCGTCCTGGGATCGGGTCCCACGTTGGGCTCCTTGCTCGGCAGGGAGCCTGCTTCTCCCTCTGCCTTTGCCTGACACTCTGTCTGCCTGTGCTCATTCGCTCTCTCTCCCTTTCTCTCTGACAAATAAATAAATAAAATCTTTAAAAAAAAAAACACTTAATTGGGAACATTAAACTTCCATTCATAAATATGAGAAACTCCTTTCTGAAACTTATTTTTTGAAGAGTGTGTTTTTGACCAGAATGAATGTGTGATTTATATGTGTGAGAAGTTGAGAAATTGTAAGTCTTATCAGTTCTGGTTAAATGTGTGATTTGCCTGTGAAAACAATTTTTGAAACTGTTAGTTTTATGTATTCCAAATTGATCTATGGTTCTCAAGTGTACTGAAGTAAGGTGGAGTCCATTTAAGGAGAGTAAAATGCCATCATGAGTTAAATCATTTCTAAAGTCCTAACTTTTTTTTTTCAGAATTTTTCATGAATTTTTTTCTTTCAGAAATAAGTATGATCTTGATAGACTGAATCAACCAACATATCAGGGAGAAAAATACAGGTACTTAAAATATATCTAGATAATTATCAGAATGTTTCTCTCATATAGAAATTCTAGAAGGAGAAACATGGGGTGGGGGAGTGCGGTCTTTTGAGCCAGTTAACAATTTTATAAGAGCTATTTCAGAATCAAGAAGGGAAGGGAATCTATTACAACTCCTGTTTTAGTAAAATTCCTTTGCACAGTTTCTTAAATCAATTTGCGCAATTCCAATTTTGGTAACTTTTATTCTAAATATTTTATCTTAACCCAAAAATACTGTGGCAAAAGTATATAATATAAAGAACTGAAAGGTATATTATCATTCAGTTTGGTATTTATTTGATGTTGCTAATTAAAGCAGAAAAATGTTTATTGGTAAGATATCTACGAACCTTAATTCTTAAAGATGGCCACATATGCTTTATCTCTATCATAATTATGAAAATTACAGATAATGCATTTGGGGGATATGAAAAGGGCATATTTTAATCCATAAGATGAATCAGTTATTATTTATGGCAAACTGAAGAGCCTGAAATTTTTTATGACTTAAGTTTTCTCTATTGTTCTCTAATGTTCTCTATTTTCTTTTATATAAAAAATTATAACATCTGGCTTGATACTTGGGAGAAATAAATAGAAATGATATCATGAGATAAAACCAAAATATCCTTTGTGAACTGATTTTGTGAAAATTAGCTGGACTTACAGTCACTGTTTGGGGTTTTTTTTTGTTTGTTTTTTTACTGTTCCTTATTTTTTTTATTATTGAGGTAAAATTCACATAAAATAAAATTCGCCATTTTAACCATTTTATTTTTTCTCTTTTTTTTCTTTATGTTATGTTAGTCACCATACAATACATCACTAGTTTTTGATGTAGTGTTCCATGATTCATTGTTTGCATATAACACCCAGTGCTCCATGTAATATGTGCCATTCTTAACACCTATCACCGGGCTCACACATCCCACCACCCCAACTTCATTCTGAAACCTTCAGTTTGTTTCTCGTAGTCCATAGTTTCTCATGGTTCATCCCCCCCTCTGATTTCCCACCCTTCATTTTTCCCTTCCTTCTCCTAATGTCCTCCATGCTACACTGTGTATTTACCCCAAAGATACAGATGTAGTGAAAAGAAGGAGCACTTGCACCCCAATTTTCATAGCAGCAATGTCCACAATAGCCAAACTATGGAAGGGGCCAAGATGCCCACCCTTCAACTGATGAGTGGATAAAGAAGATGTGGTCCTTATACACAATGGAATACTACTCAGCCATCAGAAAGGATAAATACCCACCATTTGCACTGACATGGTTGGATCTGGAGGGGATTATGCTAAGTGAAATAAGTCAAGCTGAGAAAGACAATTATCATATGGTTTCACTTACATGCGGAACATAAGAAATAGCACGGAGGGCATTTCAATCATTTTAAAGTGTACAATTCAGTGGCTTTTAGGACATTCATGACATTGTGCCACCATCACAACTAATTCCAGCACATCTCCATCACCCCAAAAAAGCCCAATAGACATTAAGAAAACACCACTTATTCTCCCCTCCTCCTTGCTCCTGGCAACCACACATCTGCTTTCTGTGGATTTGCCTGTTCTATACCTTCATACAATGGAATCTCAAAATATATGGCCTCTTTCACTTTCACACTGGCGTCTTTCACTTGGCGAAATGTCAAGGCTCATTCATGTTGTAGCATGCATCCACACTTCATTCCTTTTTAAGGCTGAAACTTGTCCCTATGTCCCTATGTGGGTAGACCCTATGTGGGTTTGCTTATCCACCCATCTGTCTGGTGGGCATTTGCATTGTTTTTTACATTCCTGTTTTTATTTCTGTCAATGTCCCATGGGTCTACAGACCAACAAGTCAGTGGCACCAAGTCCTACAATAATGAAGGGCTGTCCTCTGCCCTTTCTCAAAGGGGCCACTCTCAGCCCATTTATTGGTTTCTTTTATTTTCCTCCATGTAAAATAGTCATATTGTTATTTCTTGGTTTTAACTTTATTTTGCCTCTCTACTGTGGAAATGAGGATTTAGCTCTTAACACCACCATGCCTATGCCTCTAATGCCACCTTCATGACTCCGTTGCAGACACTGTTCCACACAATCATGCTTATTTAAGTTTTCAGGAATGTAATTTTATTTCTCTATTTTCAGTATTGATTTGGTTACATTTTAATGTTATATTAATTTAGCTGTAACTTGCCATTCCTAACTGGTTCGGGAAATTTATGAAATGTTTTCTGAGTTGGAAAATATATGCATGTTTGTATATGTGTGTATATATGTATATATGTGATATGTAAGTGTATTCATACATACATATATGAGCATATATGTACATGGGTATATAGATAGGTTTTCAAATGTCTTCCAAGGAATTGAATTCAACTAAGGCAAACACTGAAATGTTTTAAAATCTCAATGTAGGTATGTCTGTATGAGTGCATAAAAAAGTAAGCAGGTTCAGGGCGCCTGGGTGGCTCAGTGGGATAAAGCCTCTGCCTTGGGCTCAGGTCATGATCCCAGGGTCCTGGGACTCTCTGGTCTTGGGCTCTCTGCTTAGCAGGGAGCCTGCTTCCTCCTCTCTCTCTCTGCCTGCCTCTCTGCCTACTTGTGATCTCTCTCTGTCAAATAAATAAATAAAATCTTTTTTTTAAAAAAGTGAGCAGGTTCAAGTTATGACTCCAAGGAAAAACTAAGTCTATAATGTAATCCCCCCAAATTGTAAGGACTGGAGAATTTTAGCTAAAATTCCATCAATAAGTGTTTGTATGTATTATCTATTAATTACTAGTCTCTATTAATTGTATGGGAATGCTGTATTAGAAATTAAGTACTCTAGTTTCTGGAGGACCTAGTAACTTTGGCTTTGTGTTCCCCAGTGTCCCCGGATGAGGTTATTAGTTTTCTTCAATTTTAAGCAATATTTGTGTTATGTTCAGATGATGCTAATACCCTCTTTGGACCTATATTCCATAAAATCAATGTTAAGTTTCTCAAACTGTTGGAGGGAAGGAAATGGTACATACTTATTACACCACCCCCCATATTTGCTCCACCTGTATATTTTTCTCATCATCTTATCATCTTGGAAAAAATCTTAAAGTAGGAAAGAGGAACATAAATGCAAACTCTGTCATCTTTGATAAAACTAAGATACATGGAACAGCCCAAACCACAAATAGGAAGTGCTGCCAAAGGCGGTGAAGATCAAAGCAAGATTGATCCCAACCGCAAATCACAGAAGATGCACATGTGCAGAGCTGGCAGAACATACTTCTCTAAGGTGAGTGTGGATATCCTTGTGCAGAAGACACAAAATTTAGAGTACAGCCATGAGAATAGGGTCTGTAGGCTGCTGGCCCGAGGAGCTTCCTTAAAACTAGGAGTTTCCTTCTAACAGGAGTAGAGCTTGCAGAGCTGAACATGGAATCCAACAGACAATCATCTTACAGCAAGTAATTTCAGGAAGCAGAGGAGAAATTTTGTATTAGTTGCTAGAGATGAAAAACTAACACTACCAGCACTTTGTCATGAGAATTCCTGCTAGCCTGGACTACTGCCCTGGCTCATTCACCACATAGTGAACATCCTCCATACATAGTCCACAAGAATCACTTCTTCCAATGATAAGCAATAGTTCTAAAAAATTGTACAAAACTTAAAGTTACTCTGAGGGGGGGGAAGAGAGGGAAGGAACTAGCAAAATAAATGGCAGATGATAAATATTTTTTAAATGTTGCTATAGAGGGTCCCTGGGTGGCTCAGTTGGTTAAGCCTCTGCCTTCAGCTCAGGTCATGATCCCAGAGTCCTGGGATCGAGTCCCACATCAGGCTCCCAGCTCAATGGGAAGTCTGCTTCTCCCTCTGACCTCCCCTCTCATGCTCTCTCACTCTGTCTCTCTATCTCTCTCTCTCTCTCAAATAAATAAAATCTTTTAAAAAAATAAATAAATGTTGCTATAGAGAGGATGAAAATTGTGATCTAATATTTTGTGAATTTTAAAGACTTGGCACTTCAAACTACAGCATAGAAATGCAAAATATGGGTGGACCCATGTGCTGTGGTATATAGCAGGTCCTCCATTACTTTATAGGTTATCAACTATAAACATCTAAAGATCCAGAGGTTCTTGAATTCGGAATTACCTAAACCAACAATCAAATGCAATACTTAATTTGCAACATTAGGCCTGAGTTTCTTTTTTTGTAAAAGTAACATGATAATGATCCCTACTTTATAGGGCTGATAGGAGAATCCAATACAAAAGCTTAGGACAGACCTTGGCACAGAGAAGATCTTAAAAAAGGTAACCTATTTGTGACAAATTCTTGGAGAGTGCAATCTCAGGAAAGCAAGAGTCAGGGTAAAGAAAGAACTGAACCCCACCACCCCTCAAAAAAGGAAGGAAGTAAGGCAAAGGAGAAAGGAAAACAAACACAAGATGGTACAACAGGTGATCTGGCTATAGCTTCTCAAAAAATGTTGATTGATGGGCCATTTGGAACCACTTCAACCAGGGAAGAGTCCCTTTGGGCAGTTGCTTGGTTGGGTGCTAGAAGTGTGCTGAGTGCTACAAGTGCTGCAGTTTGCTCCCATAGTGCCTGGTGCAACGAAGCTCGAGCCAAAGCCTGGCCCTTGTCCCCAGATGGCCAGGACAACAGTCAGCCTTAGGAGATGAGACAAATGTGGCAACTATCAGGGCTTTGCCTCTTGATCCAGGAAGCAGGGCTGGTGGCTGAGGGCCTGAAGCCAGCATGGATATGGCTACATGGATTGAGAAAGGACATAAAGCAGACAAGTGTTGGCCAGAATGTGGAGAAAACGGAACCTTTGATGGGAATGCAAAATGGTGCAGCCACTGGGGAAACAAGTATAGAAGTTCCTCAAAAAGTTAAAAATGGAACTACCCTATGGTCTAGTAATCACACTACTTGGTACTTACCCAAAAACCCACAAAAACACTAATTCAAAGGGATACATGCACCCCTAAATTTATAGTGACATTATTTACAATAGGCAAACTATGGAAGCAGTCCAAGTGTCCATCGATTGATGAATGGATAGAGAAGATGCATCTACATACAATGGAATATTAATCAGCCAATAAAAAAGGATGAAGTCTTGCCATTTGCAATGACCTGGAGAGATCTAGAGAATACAATGCTAAATGAAATAAAGCAGTCAGAGAAAGACACATGTCACATGATTTCACTCATCTGTGGAATTTAAGAAACAAACAAAATAAAAAGAGACAAATCAAAAAACAAACTATTAACTATAGAGAACAAACTGATGATTACCAGAAGGGGAATGGGTGGGGAGATGGGTGAAACAGGTGAAGGGGATTATGATGAGCACTGAATAATAGAACTGTTGAATCACTATAGCATACACCTGAAACTAATATAACACTGTATGTTAATTATACTGGAATTAAAATTTAATATATAGATAGATCAATCAATGAATCAATCTCTCCCTTTAAAAAAAAAAAAAGGAAATGGGGTGCCTGGCTGGCTCAGTCAGTGGAGTATGCACCTCTTGATCTTGGGGTTCTGATTTTAAGCCCCAGACTGGGTGTAGAGAACACTGACAAATTTTTTTAGAGAGAGGGAAACAAATGATAAGAGACTCCTAATGATACAGAACAAAATGAGGGTTGGTGAAAGGAAGTGAGCAGGGGATGGGCTAGATGGTGGATGAGGGGTGTTAAGGAGGGCACTTGTGATGGGCACTGAGTGTTATATGTGAGTGATGAATCACTGTATTCTACTCCTGAAACCAATACTGTATTGTATGTTAACTAACTACAATTTAAATAAAAATTTAAAAAATAATAATAGGGATGCCTGGGTGGCCCATTCAGTTAAGCCTCCAACTCTTGGTTTTGGCTCAGGTAGTGATCTCAGGGTCGTGAAATGGAGCCCCAAGTCAGGCTCCATGATCAGCATGGAGTCTGCCTGAGATATTCTCCCTCTCCCTCAGCAACCCCAAACCCTTCCCCACTTGTATGCCGTCTCCCTCTCTCTCTCATAAATAAATAATCTTTTACAAAATAATAAAATCATTTTAAAAATAAATAAATAAGGATGTAAAAGTAGGCCTAGAACATTTTTAACAGAAAATATTTGAGGTTAATTCTAAACAATAGCCCAAGAACATCGAAATATGTGTCAGATCAAAGAGAAAATTAGACTCAAACTAAGGGACTAAGTATGTGAGAATGAGTGTGAGAGAAAAAAAAAATCATGAAAACTCCAAGGAGAAAGAAGACAAAGGACAGACAAAGGAAACGAGACTACATCATGGCTTCCAGGGGTTCTAGGTACTTTTGCCCTCGTGGACTCCATCTATTAAAAAAAAAAATTATACTTTACAATCATGTTTGTATAAAGGCCAATATAATATTTAAACATTTTTTTTACCCAGAAGTTCATTTTTTTCTTTTGATTAAAAAAAAGTGAAACATTCTTATGGTCCAGAAAGGATTGTGGGCCCCAGCCACTGTCTCTACTATGTCTTAATTGGCCCTGAGAGGAGACAACAGAGCTCCAAAGAACAATAAACAAGGCTCATCCAAGAGCCAACTCCTTCAAGGCAGGTTCTTGTTTATCCTTGGGTTCCCAGCACCTCACTGGAATAAATCTGCATATTCTCCAAATACTCAGTAAATGCCTACTCTGCGCCACTGTGCTAGATGCTGGGGACACAAAAATAAGAAAGATGTTGCCCTTGCCTTCTGTGTTGGTTCCAGTGTCCACGGGGCTGTCTATTAGGAATCTTTCATTTGCATGGAAAAACCAAATACACTAAAAAAGCTAAAACCAGGGCTAAACAAAAAGTATGTTTATTAGTTCACATAAATGAAAATGTCTGTGGCAAGTGCTGGGCTCCTGCCTGACTGAAATTAGGGATCAAGTGATCATAACAAAACAACCATGAACAGGGCACCTGGGTGGCTCAGTCGGTTCAGCCTCTGCCTTCAGCTCTGGGATCAAGCCCCGAATCAGGCTCTCTACTCAGCAGGGAGCCTGCTTCTCCCTATGCCTCTGCCGCTCCCCTGCTTGCTCTCCTGCTCTCTCAGTCAAATAAATAAATAAAATCTTGAAAAAATTAAAAAAAAAAAAAACATGAACATTAAGCTCTCACAGGCCTAACACCATCCTGAACATTTTCCACATAATCCACTCATTTAACTCACAACAAACCTACAAAAGGAGGTAGTGGGGATTTTTGCTCTGTTTGGTTTGGTTTGGTTTGATATACAGCTGCATAATGGAACATCATTCAGCAGTAAAAAGTAATGCAGCTCTGATATACTCTGCAGTGTGCATGAACGCTGACTTTGAGAACAGTGGCTAAGGGCATACATGTATCATTCACTTTGTGCGAAATGTCCAGAATAGACAAATCTGTAGAAACACAAAGGAGGGGCACCTGAGTGGCTCAGTGCGTTAAGCCTCTGCCTCCAGTTCAGGTCGTGATCCCAGGGTCCTGGGATCGAGCCCCGCATCGGGCTCTCTGCTCAGTGGGGAGCCTGCTTCCCTTCCTCTCTCTGCCTGCCTCTCTCTGCCTGCTTGGGATCTCTGTCAAATAGATAAATAAAATCTTTTAAAAAAAGAAAGAAAAAAGACACAAAGTAGATTAGTGATTGCCAGAGACTTGAGGGAGCATGAATGGGGTATAGGGTTTCTTTTGGAGTTTATGAGAATGTTCTAAAAATAAGAATGTTGATGCTTGCACAATTTCGTGAATGGACAAAAATCACTGAATTGTATATTTGAAAAAGGTGGACTTTATGGTACATGCATTATATCTCAATAAAGTTGTTAGTAAGAAAGAAAAATGTCATTCCAACATTCTGTCAGGCTTATGGCTTCCAGATGGTGAGGAGAGTGATAGGACAAATGGGTCCTATATTCATTGGCCCACAGAAGCACCTCTTTTGCTATAAAGTTTGTTCCTTGATCCATAACAAAGTAGGTAGTTTTATTAACTCTGTTTTGTCCACAAGCATAGTGTGATATTCAATGTCTCTCCATTTCTCAGCTCTGCCTTTCAGTGGGCAGGGTTTCTTCTCAAGTCTTCACAGTGACCCAAATTTATTAGTTATTTATAAAAGAAAAATTCACAAGAATTCTTAGTAGAGAATCAACAGGATTTGGTAACTCATTGCATGTAGGGATTGGGGTGGGGAGGGGGCAAAGGGCCAGGTCTTTGGATGTAATACTTTCTACGGTAAATACAGAAGAGAATCTTGACTTTTGAGAAAAGCAGCACATAGTTTGGTATATGTTGGATTTAGTGTTTTGATGAGATACTCAGAGGAGTGTACTTTTTTTTTTTTTTTAACAATATCTCAGGTCCTTCTAAAAAGGAAAAGTCACTTGAGAAACTTACACAAAAAGAAATAATATGGGGCTCCTGGGAGACCCAGTCAGTTAAGGTTCCACTCTTGGTTTCAGCTCAGGTCATGATCTTGGGGTTGTGAGATTGAGCCCTGCACTGGGCTCTGGCTCAGCTGTGAGTCTGTTTGATATTCTCTTTCTCTCCCCCCATCCCTCCCCTCCCTCAATAAGTAAATAAATTTTTAAAAATAAATAAACAAAATCATGTTGGAGGAAAGATCATTTCTCCTCAGGAAACTTCCTCTGTAATTACTACTACCTCTGCTGGGTTAGTACCATTTGTGTGCTCCCATAGCACCTTATATTTTTCTCATCATAGCATTTATTTAAAACTTTATTACAACTGCCAGTTTAATATAAGTTCTATGAGGGTTCTATTACAGTTCTATTACAAACCTGTCCATATAATATACCATCTATCTCCATCACGTAGTACAACAAAGATAAAATGAATGACTAAATAAAAAATATTATTTAATCCTTCTGAGAGAGCTGGGAAAAGGAAATTATCGTTCACCAGCAACAAAGCTCAGATATCTTTGACTATGAAAGCCATGCTTCTTTCCATGTACCTTGACACATCCCTATTCAAAATGGATATTAGCAAACTAAAACAATCCACAAAAGAATGGCCAAGATTTGATAACAGATCACAAGGAATTGTTGAATAAACCAGCAATGTTTGGCCTGAGGAGATAGTGTGGAAGACATTTTAGACGAGTCAGTCTTGTGTGGCCTGCTGGAATTGGACTCCAAAGACATACACATCATAGAAATAAAGAATTTTTTTTCAAGATTTTATTTATTTATTTGTTAGAGAGAGAGAGAGAGAGAGAGAGAGAGAGAGCAAGCACAGGCAGACAGAGTGGCAGACAGAGGCAGAGGGAGAAGCAGGCTCCCTGCCAAGCAAGGAGCCCGATGTGGGACTCGATCCCAGGACGCTAGGATCATGACCTGAGCCGAAGGCAGCTGCTTAACCAACTGAGCCACCCAGGCGTCCCATAAAGGAATTTTGTTTAAAAGACATTGCTGAAGGGAAGCCAACCACCAATGGGAGAAATCACAAAGACAGATTTTGATCTCAGTACAAAGTTTCCTATCAGTCAGAGTTGCCCAAAAATAGAGTTGCTTGAGAGGTAGTGAGTTCCTTGTCACCTGCCTTTTTCAAGCATTAAGGATTTATCCTTATCCAGCTAAAGATAGGCAGCAAGATGGTAGTGATGTTGTGTTGGAAATGCAGGTGGGTTGGATGACTTTTGGGCTCCCTTCAAAGCTGAGGTTATGTGATTCAATTCTCAATATAGGAAAGGCAAAAGGATATCCAGTACTTAACAAGAGAAGAAATTTCCTACCTAGAATGTATTTTTACCCATGGAGGAGGAATACCACAGCAAAAAATGGTCATACCAGGTTGGATAATGCTATCAATTACCTCCATTCCATTTCCACCATTCTATTTTGTAACACTTTAAGATCTTTGGCTTCCCATGTTGCAGAATGGAAAATGTTCTGACTAGCTAGCTAGAGTATGCTAGTTCACTTAGCAATTGGATTTCTCCGGGAAATTAATGAATCCAGCATTTCTTTTTTTTATATATATATTTTATTTATTTATTTGAGAGAGACAGTGAGAGAGAGCATGAAGGAGGAGAAGGTCAGAGGGAGAAGCAGACTCCCCATGGAGCTGGGAGCCCGATGCGGGACTCGATCCCGGGACTCCAGGATCATGACCTGAGCCAAAGGCAGTCGTTTAACCAACTGAGCCACCCAGGTGCCCTGAATCCAGCATTTCTGGGGTCAGTTATTGCAATCAGTATCTCTCAGCCTAACCACACTGGAACACCTAATAAATTTGCACTTCTGGTCTGAAGAACTGAGAACCAAACTCTGAATTTTGGTAATCCACCAGTGTGCCTTCCCCTTGCTTAGCCACCTAAGTGCCACATATGCTGGAAGACAAGTGGGTACTCTGGGTCAGTCTCCACTCCCTTTAGTTTATAATATTAATAATCATAGCAATAGGGTAATCATGGAGCATGTAATGAAACAAAGAACTACTAAGAAGTTAAGCTAGTTTTAACTTGACTTTTTATTCTTTCTCCTGTAGAAGCATCAACAAGGACTAAAAAATAACACCCGCCCCCAAGTGAGGCAAGACTTTAGGTTCCTAGAGGTCAGAGTCCAGGCTCTGGCCTTCATGTGCTTCCCAATGAGCTATCAAGACATCTTACGTAAGAAATGTGCAGTTGAGCTCTTAATTTTGTCTATGAGTTGAAAGAAGGAAATTGGAATTGGATATATTTCCAAGGATTTGGAAAAAGAACAAGAATTTGTTTTTCTTTGGGGATAGAGAACTGAGCCTGCTCAGACCAGCCCCTCCATGGTGGCACAATCTTGAAAGGAGTGGCTGCCAGGTACCTGATACAGTTTACATCCTAAGGCTTGGAAACCTACAGGGATGAGCCCTGAATTTCTCCAAAGGAAATGGAGCCATGACAGAGCCAGCCTCCATGGAAGGACCCCTGATTTAGGGGCACAGAGCTGGACAAGGAGACCTCTGGTGTGTTGAGACATCAACTAGGACACTGGTACCCCAACAGTGGCATCATGTGGTCATAAGAAGCAATAGCAGCAGAGACATCCAAGGTCTGAGAGACAAGGAGATGGTTGGTGTGAACCTCCTGGTATACCTGTACAATCTAAGGAAGGAGAGGGAGCCCTAAAGTGATTGATGATAGAATTTCTGCCAATCACGGCCAGTGGGGGTTTAGACTCTTCTAATTGAATCCATAAGAAAAAAAAAATGTAAGTCACTATTGAATTCTCCCATTTTATTTTTTTCTTTTTTAAACATTTTTATTCATTTATTTGAGAGAGAGAGCACGCAAGTGCAAGGTGGGGGAACAGGGGGACTCCCGCTGAGCATGGAGCCCTACTACAGGCGGCTCCCAGGACCCCAAGATAATGACCTGTCTGGTCCCATTTTAAATCTCCCAAGTTGCTCATCTGAAGTACTCCCCTGCCCCATCATCATCTGTATCCTCACTTTTTTTTTTTCCTTCAGAGCCCATAACTGGAAAGCCCTTCTAGTTCATGTTTGCATATTTTTATTGTCTCATAAATACAGTTTTTTATGGCCCAGTCTCCCCCTACATAATCCACAAAGGCAGGGATCTTGTCTTTCTTATGTCTCACTGTATCCCCAGCTCTTAAAACAATGCCTGGCAGAAACTCCAAGTTCAGTAAATACCTGGTGAATAACTGGATGAATGAACCAAACTCTGCTCCAGGCACTGTACTAGACACTTACGTAAATGAACCCTCCCAGCAGCCCAGTAGGGGCTATCATTATCCCATTTAATAGATGAAGGAACTGAACTCTCCTGCCACTCACCGTTCCTGTTTTCCATCTATTTACCTTTTCCAAGAACACTGCCTTAAACATTCCCCACTTCTCCTCTGTCAGGTTAGTTGTATCCCTTCTGTCTTTCCTCTCAAAATAACATGTATAACAATCACTATACATATGTCATTTGTGTTTGTATCTCCCTAAACTCTGAAGTCCTTGAAGGCCTCAAGATTGTCATCTTGCTGTTCACAAGACCTAGGATGGGCCCAGAATACATGAGGTACTCAAAAATATTTTTATGACAATAACTGAATGAATGGGCTGATGACCAGCTCCCATCCCCAGCTAATCTCCTCGCACTTCTCACTTATTCTGTGATGCTCTTGCTTCACGAGGGCCTACTGTGGGCCAGGCATGGTATGTGGTGCGGGGAATACAGAAATTAATAAAACAATCCCTAAAGCAGAGGAGCCACAGTCTTTGCAGCTGGACCAGGTTGGGAGAATAATCGCAAACAATCACAGTTGGCAGTTAGGACTGAGGTATGGGTGGTGCTGGCGGCAAGGAAGAGACGCACCTGGGCCTGAAACTGGGTTTCCTTGCTGGATTTTGCAGAAGAATAGAGATGAGAATGATAGCACATAGCTCAGTGTAATTCAGTTGCAGAATGAGAGGGAGTGGCAAGCAGTGAGGCTACAAAAATGGGCAGAAGCCAGATCACGAAAAGTTATGTTAAAGATGTTGAAGGAATATTCAAGAACTCACTCTATTCTGAAGGTGATGGGGAGCCACTGAAGGGTCTGAGTCAGGGTGATGGGATCAGACTGGCAGCTCAAATAATAGGTGAAAGATAAGGTACTGGGTCTTTAAAAAGAGGTCAGACTGCAGAGGTCAAACAATAGGGTAACTATTTCCCAGTGGGAAGGGAGTGTGAGGGAGGGGAAGGAACCCAGGAGGACTCCCAGGTTTCTGTGTGGATGACAGTGCCATTCCTTCGCAAAGAAAATGCAAGGAGGAGCAATTTCAAATGACATAATAAGTGCCCAGTAATTATCTCTAAAATTGAAATTGGATGTAAGAGGTAGATTGCTTGCTTTGGACACGGCGAGTTGAGGTACATTTCAACTACAGCTCAGGACAGTGTGTGTGGCTGGTGGGAAAGGCCGGAGAGAAAATATTCATAGAGGAGTACCCGGAATTAGAAGGCAGCTGAGAACAAAGGAAAACCCAAACTTTAAGAGGAAGATGAGGGAGAAGAAACTAAGGGGAAAACCACTTGTTGACATTTACTGAGCACCAAAAGCAAGAGACTATACAGGCTGCTTCTCCGTGAGTAAAGTGCTCTAGAAGCAGGTGTCCAACAGAGTATTTCTATGTGCCACTCACCAGAACCCAAGATTCATTGGGAACCTAAGAAATGACTCAGTGATCTTTCTGAAACTGAAGCCACATTCCAGGTTCTAACATCCGTCTTAGGCCTTGCAGGCTTTTCCTCCCACCCCTTCACATGGAGTCCGGATTAGGTGATGTTACTTTTATTGACAGTAAGGGCAAGCAGGTTAGAGTGGCTGCTCCTCCCTCAGAGGACACAGTCTAGCCTGAAGGAACTGGGAGAGGCAAGTCAGAGCGGGGCTGTGGATGCAGGATTCACTCCTTATTTGGGCGTAAAGGCTGCATTGAGAGGGAGATTTATTTTGGGACTGGGCATAGGCACCGAAGAGGCAGGCAGCACCGGCCATTAGGCTGCGCTCTCTATTTGAAGCACTGCGGCTTCGGCAGCCCCAGGTCTCCCGGGATCTTCCTCGGTGTCCTGTGGAGGTTCTGACTCCAGCTTGGGCTCTAGCCCGGGCCGGGCGTCCGGCTGGCCATCAGTGCTCCGACCAGGCCCAAGGCGAGGTGGCTTGACCGGCGTGGGCGTTGGTGCTGCAGGGCCTTTCCGGCCGGACAGGGCTCTTCGCAGGCTCTGTACCTTCTGCAACCCAGTGCGCCGCAGCCGCCGGGCCCTGGACTCCACGGGCTCCTCGTCCGAGCTCGCCTCAACTTCAGCCTCGGGCTGCTCTGGGCCGGGCTCGGACTGGTCGGCTGGGCCTAAGGGCTCTGGCGTCTTCTGGAAGGCGCTGGCTGGGATTTCAGCCTCCTCCTGCATGTGATGAACACATCTCTGACACTGGAAGTGCCCTACCCCAGGCAGCGGCATAAGCCACACTCCATAATTACACCGGGGAACCCGCCCCACCCCTGGTCTCCGCAGCCCGAGTGGCAAAGCAAAGGGAGGCGTGGGAAAGTAGCGGGCAGCAGGGAGGCGGAGGGAGAGCTACTGGGCGAACTACTAAAGTTTGGAAAGTACGTAGGACTGCTTAGACAGGATGGTGGTAGCAGGGCAAGAATCGCAGGCGGAGGACTGTCGAACTGTCGCGGGATGCACTTCCGCCACCGTTCGGGGATGGGCTGGGGCTTGGAGCAAATTCGGTGGACGTGGCCTGAGCTCAAGCTGCGCGAACTCTGGTTGGCCAGGCTGGGTTCAGGAGCTGAGGGATGGGGCGGCGTGGTGGGAAGTGGGTGCGGCTCTGGAAGTCCGCTCCGCCGGGTGCGGTCAGGAATGCGGGTGTGGTAGCAAGGCGGGGGACGGGAGGGAAGGAGGCCCAGATGGTGGTCGGGAGGCGGGGGACGCCTAAGGTCACTGACCTTGAAGAGCAGGACATGGAGCTTCCCGCGCGCCACCAGCAGCCCGTGGTTGGCCTCCAGCCGCTGCACCTGGGCCGCGCGGTGCACCGCGCGCTCCTGCGCGGCATCTGCGTGCGACCCCACCCGCTCTGCCTTGGCCAGCAGCTGCGCCAGTGTGTTGCTCGTGGTGTCGTGGCTACGGCTCAGCGCGCCCAGGCCGCTCTGGATGCGGCGCACAGAGCCCGCTAGGCCCCCCTGCCTCCGAGCCAGGCCCCCCTGCCGCTCCCGCAGCGCCTCTAGCATGGTGGCCAGCTTCTCCAGCAGCGTCACCACCGTCACGGCGTGCACCGGGCCCCCCGCCGGCGCTGCGGACACAGGCCCCGGCTCCAGCGCGCTCTCCCCCATGATCCCGGACGGTCCTGCCTGCTCTCCCTTCGGCCGCGGGCTGCACTCTGGGCTGGGGCCTCCTTTCCCCGGCTCCTCCCCAGCTCCAGGCGTGACTCAGGCAGGCGGGCCCTCCCGGGAGGCGGGAAGGGCAGCGGGGGGCGGGATGGCGGCAGTGGGGTCCTTCGGAAGCGCTCCCCCTCCTGCTGCTCCGCCCCCGGGGCCTTGCAGGGAAGCTGGTCGGCCTTGTATCCGCCCCCCTTCCCCAAACTCTCTCCCTGTAAGTTTGAATTCCCCACTTTCGCCACAGTTCCCTGATGTGCCTCTTTCCGGAACGTACTCCCACCACGGCAGAGGGTAAGCCATGGAAAAGTTTGTTGTGCACATCGAGTGGGTAGAGGAACTATGTAAGCGCGGCACAAGGACAACCTGAGGGGCTTCCACAGCCGCGGCCTTCAGCCTCCCACGCCCCTGAGGACTGTATTCGTTCCCCCGGGGTTGGGCGCGGTAGGCAGGGAGGCTGTGGGATGCTACCTACAGACCCAAAACTGTTTAGGGTGTTGGCCTCGCTTCCTGACCACACAGGCTGCTCCATTCGAACCGGCAGGCGGGGCATCCTCTGGTATTTTCCAAATAATCATAAGCCAGGGTTTAGCCACAGGCCTCCTTTACTGACTGTCTAGTTCTTACTGTTGGGTAGCATTGCCCTGTTTTCTTTCTTCTAGTTGTCCTACCTCCCTTTCTTTGTGCTTCAGTGGTAAAGCCCCAGCCACACCTAGCTCTTACACCCTAAGCCTGGAGGGCAGGCAAGACACCTCTTCCTCTGAACCCTTAAAAGGGTTATTGTAGGTGCTGGTATGTCTTTGTTTCCCTGGAGGTTGGCTGTGGCTCCTGCCTGGGGTTTCTTTTGTTTGTTTGTCTAATTTTCTCTAGAAATAGCTGAGAATATCTGCAGTGGGTGAAGAAAATTTGAAACTGCTGCTGTAGAGGGAGAGAGTGTGTCCCTGGAGGGTCCAGTTACAGTGGCTCATGAATTTGTAATGCCATCAGCTTGGAAAATCCCATGTCCTGTCTTTAGCAAAACATGGTAAACTGACTGTAGGCTCAGGAGTCCAAGCAATCCACTGATCCTGACCCCTCTCCTCACCCAGTCTGTGAGGGCCACTTGAAAACTGTGGAAGAAACCATAACTATCACTGGGCATAGTTAATGGAAGGGACCTGCAGTCTGACACAAAAGTACCCCAGAGGATGGCAGCTATTGCCAGATTTCTGGGGATGCTAAGTTGATGACTGACTTCTACAAATAGGAGGTTATGGAGCCTGAGCCCTGTGCTTAACACCGAGGAAAGACTCCCTGGGGAGCCTGCTGGGAATCACTATCTCTACCACTGGATCTTCCATCTGCTCAGACAGACCCATCAGGATGTGCCAGATAAAATGCTTTCAAACCAGGGGAATAGAAAACCCAGTTTAGTTCTTAGAAACAAGAAACCCAATCTGCACCTAATTGGAAAAGCCCATTGTAGAGTGATGATTAAATGTAGGTCAGTCACATCTTCAAATCTAGTTCTTTTACAGTTCTCTCAACTGTGCAGCTTCATTTCAGGAGTCAGCTTTATTCCCAAACTAGGCACAAGGTGGCTACAGCAGTTTCAGGCCTTATATCAATACACAAAGGCAGGAGAAAAGAAGGGGCCATCTTAAAATTTAGGACATTTAGGGCACCTGGGTGGCTCAGTGGGTTAAGCCTCTGCCTTTAGTGCAGGTTGTGGTCTCAGGGTCCTGGGGTAGAACCCCTCATTGGGCTCTCCGCTCAGCAGGGAGCCTGTTTCCCCTTCTCTCTCTGCCTGCCTCTCTGCCTACTTGTGCTCTCTCTCTCTCTCTCTCTCTCTCTGTGCGTGTGTGTGTGTGTCAAATAAATAAATAAAATCTTTTAAAAAAAATAAAATTTAGGACATCTATTTCCCAGAAGCCTCCCAGAATCCACTTGCCTTCTACTGGGTTACATGGCCATTCCAGAACCAAATTATATGGCTAGGAAAGTGTCCTGCACTGGTAAGCTTTAGCCTGGGTTCCTTCACCCAGCAGTGACAAGAGAGCTGAAAATTACATTTTAACAAATTAGGCCTACTTCTTGACCTTCCCTAGAAACATGGATGGTATGGGAGGAAAAGTGGATATCTCAGCACTGCTAGAATTAGTCAATCAAAATATCTTGTAGAGGAAGGCTATGAAAGAATCATCAGCCTCGAGGAGTAATGCTAAGGGAGTCCAGTGCTTTTGGAAGCAAGACTACATGGGTAGGTATTTTTCAAAGACCTGCTAAATCCCTCTCTGGATATGTAGAGCAAGGAGAAGCTTAAAACTTAGCAATAAAGCTACTGATGGTTCTATGAGTCTCTCTAAAACCTTAGGTATAAAAGTCATAGGAACTGATTGATGTTGGAAAAGTGAAGGCCTTAAGGTGGATAAAAATGACTTGAGGCAACCCAGAAGAATGCTCTGAATTAACAAAGCCCAGACTGATGGAAATTATGGTAGGGTAACCTTGATCATGGAGTATCCAAGAAGAAACCATATTGCAGTTTCCAATTAGGATAAGGAAAAAAGAAAACAAGGATGCAGAATGAAACCTTCTAAGGCAGTATAACTTGATCTTATAGATTTCTGGGGTATGGCTGCAATCACTCCCTCAAACTCCTTGGTGTGGGCTTGAAAAGTAGAAACCCACTGGAGTAGGTTTTTTGTGTCTCCTGAAAAAGATATGTTCAAGTCCTAACCTTTGATGTTCATGAATATGTTCTTATTTGGAAACAGGGTCTTTCAGATGTAATCAAGTTAAGATGAGATCATACTAAAGAAACAGAGGACCTTAATCCAATAGGAATGGTGTCCTTATAAGAAGACATGAGGAAAAAAAAAAAAAAGAAGAAGACATGAGGCACACAGAGAGAATACCATGTAATGACGGAGACAGAGACTAGAGTTATGCTTCCAGAAGCCAAGGAATGCCTGGAGAGACCAGAAGCTGCAAGACACATGGAAAGTTCTTCCCTAGAAGCTTTGGAGGGAGCATGACCCAGCAACACTTTGATTTCAGACTTTCAGCCTCCCAGAACTCTGATAGAATATATTTCTGTTGTTTTAAGCCACAGTTTGTGGTAATTTAATAACCCAGGGAAACTAAGATATCCATTAATTAATCACCATCATTATCACCGTATCCCTTTACATAGGTTGCCCCCCTCAATGTCCTCCCCAGTTAATTCTGTGGGAAGTATGAAATTCTCTGCAGGAAAAGTTAATAGAGCCTGAAGACACCTTGTAGAGGTAGACAATTAAATTAACAGTTGCCCAAATATAATGAATCTTGCAAAAATTTGTGGAATGCTACGGTGGTAGGGCCAACATGCCCTTTAAAAACCTGAAATAAAGGTATTGTCCACTCTATTTGCCAACGGTTCCTTTTATACACTGGCCCATCCCCTTCCTAGAATTTGGCATATTGGCATACTATGAGGAAACACTGGCTCTATTAAAAAAAAAAAAAAAATCCACTGTACCTTTCACAGGGCCTAGAATATAATGCCTAACAAAGATCTGCTCACAGACAGCTCTCTGTCTCTGCCAGTATCAAGAACAGTTGGATGTTCCCTTTACTTTCAATGAGACGAGGGTAAAAGGAAATCTCTGAGAGCTACAGAACAGGTTATGGTGACTCAGGTGGAATCATTCTGCATCCTTGTTTTTTTTTCTTCTCTTCTCAGTGGTCAGGTGCCCTACTATATGATGTTGCAAAAATCCCCTGAAACAAAAGTGGCAGAGGCACTGAGGGGAAGAGTAAGTACCATCAGTTCTGGGGACCAGCTACAAGGAATCTGGCAGACAGGTTAAGAAGTAGTGGCACGGGATGCCTGGGTGGCTCAGTTGGTGAAGCGGCTGCCTTCGGCTCAGGTCATGATCCCAGCGTCCTGGGATCGAGTCCCACATCGGGCTCCTTGCTTGGCGGGGAGCCTGCTTCTCCCTCTGCCTCTGCCTGCCTCTCTGTCTGCCTGTGCTTGTGCTCTCTCTCTCTCTCTCTCTAACTAATAAATAAATAAAAGCTTAAAAAAAAAAAAAAGAAGTAGTGGCACTTAGGCCTGCAACGGGTAGGGAAGCATATGTAATAATTACATATTACAACACAACAACAAACAACAGAACAGCTGCTAATGGGGGTGTTTGGGTTTTAGAGTTGGCATATGCTCTGCCTTGGAATTCTTACACATTCCATCTCTTGGATTATCCAAAAAGACCACATACTTTGAACAGGGTTCAGAGGAGCTTCGGTAACTGGCCCTGGCCAGGTCACAAGTCACAGTCTGGCCAGCTCTACCCCTGGTGCCCTATAAGTCAGAAAGAAAGATAAGACTCTGTAATTTCTGCCTCTCTCACAAATGATTTGGGGCAGGGAGAGAAGGAGGCAGATCCAAGCAGGAAAAATATAGCAGAAATACTTGGAGTTTTAGATTAAGGCAATGCTTCCAGCCTCTGAGAATTATGTTGTTTTTGAAAAACAACTGATTGTGATTCTACCACAAAAGCTAGTGGAAAGATTCACGGGAGCTTGCAAGGTTGTTTTGTAAATGGGAATTCTCTGTCTCACATTGCAATGCAGACTAACAGTCTTTAATTATTAAATGGGTGGGGGGAATCTAAGAAAGGATGAGGGATGGCTATGTTAGTTAATCATACAAAAATCATCTGTGACCCTGAACCTCACCTTCAGCTGCCCAGACAAACTGGGGCATCCTCCAGGGACTTAACCCTTGAATCAAAAGTAACAATGTGCAAAACAGGCAGAACCATGCATTTAAACAGGGAATGACCCTCAGTGGACAGGCACTACCTTCCACCTTTTGTCATAGACATCCTGTCTACGGAAGGGGTAAGGCTATTCTACACAATGACAGAGCTCTGTGTCACTGGCAATTAAGAGAGCTATAAGTTTGGGGCAACAGGAAGTAAGAATCTGAATTGAATCCAGAAATCAAAATCCCCAGATGGATGGAATGGTATACTATCCTGGGTGGTATACTATAACCAAGAGGTTTGGGGATGCCTTTTTATAAAAATCAGACATAGTATTAAATCAAACCACTATTTTTTTCTCATATTTTTGGTGAGTTGAATAGCATCCCCAAAAAAGATATGCCCAAGTTCTAACCTCTGATATCTGTGAATGTACCTTATCTGGTAGTAGAATCTTATCAGAGACCATCCTAATTTTAAAATGGGTCCTAAATCCAATGAATGATGCCCATGTAAGAAAAGGAGAAAATAGGGACACAGAAAAAGAAAAAGGTGTTATGCAGATTGAGACAGAGATCAGAAAGCAGTAACAAAACAATGAACACTGAGGATCGCCAGCAGCCATCAGAAGCTAGGATAGAGGCATGGGATGGATTCTCCTTCAGAGCCTCCAATGGTGTGTAGCCCTACCAACACTGATTTGTACCTCTGGCCTCCAGAACTAGAAGGGAATAAATTTCTATTGTTTTAAGCCACTAAATTTGTGGACATTGTTACAGCAGCCCTAGGGAAATCATTACACAGAGAGACACCTACCAAAAGGATTAGGGGCAAAAAAATGTTAACAATGAAGTAAATCAGTATGCCACGGATGGATGTTTTGGCTGAGGCACATCAGAGTACCACACACCTGGGATGAGACCAAGGTTGGCAGAAGCCCACAGTTCTGGAGTATGTGCCAACGGTCAGGACGTGGGAGTTGAGCTTTTCCTGCAAAAATGTCCTGGGACATTCCAAAAGGCAAAAAGCCTAGAACACTTACTGAATAGACTCTATTGAACCTCCTTGTGTAATTTGAGGAACTCAGTGGGCTCTAACAGGGAGGGCCTTAGCCTCGCCTGGACTTGAGCTTGCATTCTTCGGCAAATAACCACAGAGCCACCAACAAACCACTGCAGCCCTCTACCTTGAGCTCTATGGCCTTTCTCAACTACAGCCTCTGATCCATGACCATATTTTGCCACCCACATAATAAAGAACAGGGCAGATCATTAGGGAATGGTGTGCCCTACCTCTCATAGGGCAGCCCTCTAGACAGAGAGATGGAATGCGGCCTGGAAAACAGGCTGGACTATGATGCCATGGGCAGTGATTCAGACCAGTGGCGACTAACAGGAAACTCTATAGCTAGGGTCCTGTAGCCACATTCGTCTTAGTACAAAGACCCCCCCCCCCCCCCGTTTATCTCAGGCTGGGCCCAAGAAAGGAGAAGTCATTGCGAGCCACCCAGAATCTATCACAACTTGGAAACAATGTGGCTTATAAGATTTAGCACTGCATTAGTTGGTGGTGCTTAGTTGTAAGATTTTGTTGGAAAAATAATTCATTTGTTTGGTGCCTAAAAAAAGAGAAAGTTGCTAATCAATTCAACTAGGGAAGTGAGAGAAGTAAGCTTTACCCTGGCAGAGAACAGCCTTGGCTCTGTCATCCCATCCCACTCGAAGGCAACTGGCATGGTTTAGCAATACTGCGTAATACAAAGTACCCTATTAAATATTTCTTATCCTATTCGGATTCAGTGGATTCTAGAAGCAGAAGAGAAAGCTCTCAGAACCAGACTGTATGAATAATCATTTACCAACCCAGCCAGGTATGGCAGTGGTGAGGCTCTGAAAAGGGTAACCATGTTTTGATAGGTCTGCAAGCTTACCCATTTACTCCAAGAGTGAGAAGGACCCCTAAGACTGATGAGATTGTCCTTGAGGTGGTACCCCAGCTTTTTGGTATCACACCCTGTCCTGTCAAATGGGACAGTATCACAGTAATGCACTGAATCTCGTGGAGGTAATGTACTATAGAAATGAGTCCACTGCCGGCTAGTTAATTTGCCTATTTGTGGGAGCTGCAGATTAATCATGACTCCTCCTTATTGTAGGGAGTTGGATGAAGGAAGTATTAATTGAACAGTCAAGGACATAAGGGTTAAGACATCCCTGTTGTCACCAAGTTACATCTAAGCCACATCTAAGCTGTCTCACCCCACAGGGGTACACAGGGCTGCTTCAGGCCCTGGACTAAGGAGAGAGACCAGGGGGAGGAGGTGGCGCTGGTCTTGGAGGCAGGAGATTCAGCCAAAGTTCAGTTAGCTTGGAAGCTAATGTAGATGGGGGAATGCAGGAGGGGATTGGAGCGGTCCTACTGATGTGGGCTAGAGATTTATGTTAAAAAAGAAAGAGAGAGGGGTGCCTGGGTGGCTCAGTGGGTTAAAGCCTCTGCCTTCAGCTCAGGGCATGATCTCTGGTCCTGGGATTGAGCCCTGCTGATGCAGGGCTCTGCTCAGCAGGGAGCCTGCTTCCTCCTCTCTCTCTGCCTGCCTCTCTTCTGGCTTGTGATCTCTCTCTCTGTCAAATAAATTAAAAAGAAAACTTTGAAAAAAAAAAAAAGAAAGCAAGAGGGAAAGGAAAGAAGGATGGCCATGGGGGCAGGGCATAGGGTTGGGGGGACAGAGAGGAAGGCAGGGAGAGCGGGAGAGGGGAGAGGGAGGGGAGAGAGAAGGTAGAAAAAGAGAAAGAAAAAGGAAATATTTACTGACCGATACTTCCATGACAGGAAAATTGGTGCAATATATTGAGGAAACCATATACTTACATGGTTCCAACTAGAATAAGAAAGTTTATAAAGATAGAGAACTGTAACTTCTGAAAGCTACTGTACTTATAAAGGTTGTAGAGTTACAATGTAAATCCTCCAACAAAGAAAGGAAATTGCTCCTTGCAATTAAGTTAGGGGTTGACCCTTGGGAAGTCAGATTAGAGTGCCACCTGGTAAAGCCTAATACAAACAATGTGATCCAAAACCCATTTTCCTAAACTTGTCTCAGGATTTCTCCAGCCTGGCACTGTCCAACATGACAGCTACTAGTCACATGTGGCTATTTAAATTTAAATTACAAGTAAAGGGAGCACCTGGGGTCCTCAGTCAGCTAAGCATCCGACTCTTGATTTCAACTCAGGTCTTGATCTCGGGATGTTGAATTCAAGTCCCACTCCCAATGTGGAGCCTATGTAAAAAAAAAATAAAAATAAAACAAATTAAGATGAAAATGAAGTCCCCAGTCACACAATCCACATTTCAAAAGCTTAACAGCCACATGTGGCAAGTGGCTACCCTACTGACCTACACCCCCCTAGTTAATACCGCCCCTAGTGAATTAACTACTCTAGTTAATACTATGGGGGTGAATGAGCCACCCCAAATGCTACCAATAACAATAACACAGGTTTCTCTGAGAGATGACACAAAGAAACCTTTCATTTCACTTGAAAGCCAAATCCTGCAGGAGATGATCAGTGTGAATGAAATCACAAAGCATTAGTGGAGAAGTGATTTCCTCCATCAGTGTTTGGGACCATTTAAAATTGGTAGAGAAGGATACAGGAGAGTACTTTCTGAAATGCTTCAGGACCTGGATCAGCACTGTCAAAAATATACACTTTTCAACATGGTTTACCTTGATGATGGGAATATTCTTGTTTTAAAGATTTATTTATTTATTTATTTTAGAGAGAGCATGAGTGGCAGGGGCAGGGGAGAGGGAAATAGACCCTCAAGGAGACTCCACGCTGAGTGAGGAGCCCAACTCAGGGCTTGATCTCACAACCATGAGATCACAACCTGAGGTGAAATCAAGACTCTTAGTGACTGTGCCCCTCAGGAGTCCCTATTATTGTTGATCTTATCCTTTTGGGGGAAGTACTTTAAGAACTGTTGAAGTTAACAAGATCCCTTCTTATAAAAATGCTCAGGATGTTCACTGCAAGACTGCCTCAACCTGGAAAAGGGATGTGAAGGTTATGAGAAGAGTGAACATGTTATGAGAAGAATGAACATGTTTAGATTGGAGCATGCAGTTTTGAGTAAAAAAGTAATGTGACCTTGCATTGCCAGATGTGCCCACCCTGAAGGAGAGCCTGTAGACTATGGTGATATCTTGGCAATAAAAACTGAGAAAGAAAAGGAAGGAATGCACTGCTTTGCTTTGTGTCCATTCCCTCCCCTTAAATAACCCTCTGCTTAGGCTCTTCATAGGACTTACTTTGTTTTATCTATGCAAGTGAGTGAAGGGGGAGCAGAGATAAGTTTTTTCTATGGCTGAACAATTTAAGCCCCTCCCCCCCCACCACGATCCCAGGTTCAATCTAGGACCTGAGCCTCTCTAAGATGCCTCAAGAGGCCAACACATAGTGTCTTGGTTGAAACCAAAAGGAATAACCATTGGGAAACCCTGGCTTCCCCATGTAGTGTACAAACCTTGTGGGACCTGGATCTTGGGGAAGGGGTGTATAGAAAGACCTCCTGACACAACTCTCTGAAAGTGGCCTGTAATACTGAGTCTTTGACTGAAGCTTGTGATCTTCAGGTGAGGGATTCCCTCTCACATCCTTCCAGTCAATCAAGGACCATTAGAATGAGAGGGCAAAATAAATTGGGAAGATTTGAAATATCAAATATTATGAGGAAGAGGGAAAGAGAGAGAGGAGAAGTTGGTTACAACTAGAATTAAAAACTCAGAAAACAGATTGAGTTAAACATTACAAGGCCACTTGGGTGGCTCAGTTGGTTAAGCGTTGGACTCTTGGTTTTGGCTCAGGTCATAATCTCTGGTTCCTGGGATCGAGCCCAGTGTCAGAAGATCATCGAGCCCAGCATCATGAAATGAGCCATGCCTCGGTCTCCATGTTCAGCAGGGTGTCTGCTTCCCTTCTCCCTCTCTCCCTGCCCCTCCCCCTGGCACTCTCTCTCTCAAATAAATAAAATCTTAAAAAATATACACAAAATAAAATAAAAATAAGCTAAATTTAAATAAAAATCCCATCCCAGTTGGATGAGAAATTGACAGTTGAATTTTAGAAGTAAAACTGATCTTTATTTTGTCTATCCTCTACAGTGCATTTCACGTTGCCTAGGCTCTTAACCAGTACCTACACTGGTTACAGTTTCTTTAGTAAGTGAACTGACCCAAATCTTCATACCAGAAGAGTTTGAACCCTTGGTGAATTAGTCTAGAATTGTGTTAATATTTTAAGTAATCTTTACTACCAGACATCGCAGAATAAGAAGTCCTGCCAGGGGCTCCTCACATTCTACCCATAAATCTTCAAGCCTATATTATATTGGGTGCTACTCAGGTGTCATTTTTTTGCATTAAGCAGAAGCCCACTCAAGCTGGCCAGGCTTCACCACACTGCTCTGCTCAGGATGAAGGAATCTTTACCACTTGACACCATGCAGCAAAACTAGAGAGTATCCACATTCTTTGAGGCTCTGTTGCTTGCAGACCTACTTGTCAAAACCCCTTTCTCTTCTAGACAAGGGTCAGTTGGTTGCAAGGAACAGAAACTATTGTGGTTAATTTAAATGAAGGTGGGTTTATTATAAAAGAATTGGCAGCTACCCCAGCTCCCGAAGAAGACTACTGAAACAATTTATTGAGTCTGGAGCCCTTCCTGAATTACCAAAAGGGAGGAGCCATTAAAGGATAATATAGCTTATTTATTATTTCAATAGCTTCCCAGGCAGAGCAGGAAAGAAACCAGACCTCTCTTCTGAACAATAATGGGGCCCACTAACTCTGGGAAAAAGGCGAGATGTCCTTCTAATTGAGGAAATATATCCTTTTTCAATATGAGTCTAGATTGTGCTCTCTAAAAATTAATGTCTGTTCCTGGGAGCAGTAGATGAGCTAATATGACAATTCTATTAATCAAACAAACTGACATGATTGCTGCTCACACATATAAGAATATGGAAAAGGAAATCTGGCCAGGAAGACCTAAATCCACAACTACTACAGACCCAAAAGTTCTTCCCTCCCCCACCCCACCTCCTCCTCTATACACACAGTTCTGCAAGACTTGGGTGACCACTAGCTTAATGTCCTTGAGGCTCACCTCAGATTGGCACAGTGAGACTAGGAATGTTGGGCTGGGGTAAGGATGGTGAATGGAGAGATAGAAGACCCAAGAAGTGAGATCCCTTCCTATGACTGGTCTGGAAACTGGTGGGGTTTCAAATGGGACAAATTTTAAAAGGAGGCCCAAGAAGAAAAAGTTGTCCAGCTAAAATCCAAGGCATCTGAAGGATCTAGATCTGTACATAGCATCCCTTTGAGAATTAAAGAAAAAGTCTCCAAAAAAAAAAAAAGAAGAAGAAGAAGAAGCACTTTATCCTTCCCTTCTTTGACACTGACTCTCTCTTCTGAAATTGCTTCAACTCTTTGGTGAAGAAACCTGCACATAATCACTTAGGCTGCTGGTAATTTGGGAGATACAAGAGGAAGAGACCTGTGAGGGGAAGGAAGATCTGCCCCAAACACCTCTTCCTTTGAGGTCATGGAGAGAGACCTAAGTGAGCTGAAATGAGAAGCTCCTGGTGGTGACAGGCTACACTGAGGGCAGGGATAACCATGATGATAGGATAGCCTGGCAGAGATGACAAATTTGAGGGGCAATATGACTGAAGCTTTAGGGTCTTTGTGTAGATTATAGGACCCTGCCTTCTAAAAGAGGAAATGAAGGAGGCTCACATCCCAAGTGACCAATATCATCGGGTTACAGTTAGTTCTAAACCTTGGTTTCAAGCCCAAAGTTCTACACACTCTGATCCACTTCTACACATACACACACACACACACACACACACACACACAC
>ML108856.1:4386-58837 GCA_003697995.1 Taxidea taxus jeffersonii | reverse complement strand
TGAGGGGGGTGGGGGGAAGAGGGGTTGGGAGAGGGTGGTGGGGTTACATTATATGTTTAAATAAAGCTTAAATAAAGTTAAAAAAAAAGTTCAAAAAAATTGATAGATCTTCTTATTGGACAGACCCTTTGAGTATGATATAGTGTCCTTCCTCATCTTTTATTATAGTCTTTGGCTTAAAGTCTAATTGATCTGATATAAGGATTGCCACCCCAGCTTTCTTTTGATGTCCATTAGCATGATAAATTGTTTTCCACCCCCTCACTTTCAATCTGGAGGTGTCTTTGGGTCTAAAATGAGTTTCTTGTAGACAGCATATTGATGGGTTTTGGTTTTTTATCCATCCTGATACCCTATCTCTTTTGATTGGGGCATTTAGCCCATTTACATTCAGGGTAACTATCGAAAGATATGAATTTAGTGCCATTGTATTGCCTGTAAGGTGATTGTTACTGTATATTGTCTCTGTTCCTTTCTGATAATATTTTTAGGGTCTTTCTTTGCTTAGAGGACCCCTTTCAATATTTCCTGTAGGGCTGGTTTGGTGTTTGCAAATTCTTCTAATTTTTGTTTGCCCTGGAAGCTTTTTATCTCTCCTTCTATTTTCAGTGATAGCCTCGCTAGATATAGTACTCTTGGCTGCATATTTTTCTCATTTAGTGCTCTGAATATATCATGCCAGTTCTTTCTGGCCTGCCAGGTCTCTGTGGATAAGTCTGATGCCAATCTAATATTTTTACCATTGTATGTTACAGACTTCTCATCCCAACCTGCTTTCAGGATTTTCTCTTTGTCACTAAGACTTGTAAGTTTTACTATTAGATGATGGGCTGTGGACCTATTTTTATTGATTTTGAGGGGGATTCTCTGCACCTCCTGGATTTTGATGCTTGTTCCCTTTGCCATATTAGGAAAATTCTCCACTATAATTCACTCCAATATACCTTCTGCCCCCCACCTTTCTTCTTCTTCTGGAATCCCAGTTATTCTAATGTTGTTTCATCTTATGGTACCACTTATCTCTTGAATTCTCACCTCATGGTCCAGTAGTTGTCTCTCTTTTGCTCATCTTCTTTATTCTCTGTCATTTGGTCTCCTATATCACTAATTCTCTCTTCTGCCTCATTTATCCAACAGTAAGAGCTTTCATTTTTATTGCACCTTATTAATAGCTTTTTAAAATTTCAACTTGGTTAGATTTTAGTTCTTTTATTTCTCCAGAAAGGGATTTTATTTCTCCAGAAAGGGTTTCTCTAGTATCTTCCATGCCTTTTTTGAGCCCAGCTAACACCTTGAGAATCATCATTCTGAACTCTAGTTTTGACATATTACTAATGTCTGTGTTGAGTAGGCCCCTGGCCATCGGTACTGGCTGTTGTTCTTTTTTTTGTGGTAAGTTTTTCCACCTTGTCATTTTTTCCAGATAAGAATACATGAAGGTGAGAATAAAATACTAAAAGTGTGACAAAGACCCCAGAAAAATGTACACTAGCCAAATCAGAAGACATCCAAAACCAGGGGGAGAAGAAAGGGGAGAAAAAGAAATAAGAATTAACAATTAAGAATTTAAAAATAAAAATTATATATATATTATATATCTATTATTAATATTATAGTATTATTATATAATATACATATTATATAATAATTATATATATATATATATAATAGAACAGAGCCACCCACTTGATTTTGGGTGTATTTTGGACTCTTAGAAGAAACTACCTCCCAAAATTTTAAAGAAAGAAAACTTACATATATATAAAACATATATATACAAAACAAATAAATCAAAAATATACATATATAGAAAAATAAGGATAAACACAATGAAGGGATAGAATATGACTGTAAAGATGAAATTTTTTAAAAAAATTCTTAAAAAGGAATTGATAAGTTGGTTGGAAAAAGAAAAAAAAAAGAGGAGGGGATTTGCTCAGGCTGGAGACTAGAACAAAGCCATGTGCTAGATTAGGGTATATTTTGATCTATTAGAAGAAATTGTATCCCAATTTTTTTTAGGAAAAAAAAACTATTTGTTTACAAAAAATAAGGTTAAATACAATAAAAGGATTAAAGTAGGACTATAACAATGAAGGTTTAAAAAGATTTTTTTAAGAAAGGTGTTGTTAAGATAAATTATTTTAAAAATGTTAAAAGAGGAAAGAGGAAAAGTTTAAAAAATAGAATAAGAAAAAAATAAAATTTAAAAAAATTTAATTTTGCAAGACTAAAAGATCATGGGGAAAAAGACATGAATTCTATGCGTTGCTTTCCCCTAGCTCTGGAGTTCTGCTGTTCTCCTTGAATTGTTAGCTTGGTCTTGGCTGAATGTTCTTGCTGATCTTCTGCAGGAGGGACCTGTTGTAGTGATTCTCAAAAGTCTTTGCCCAAGGCAGAATTGCACCACCCTTGCTGGGGACTGGGGTAAGTAATCTGCTCAGGTTTTCTCTCTTTCGTTCCCTGAATGCTTTCCCTACTGCTTTGGAGGATGGGAATGAAAATGGAGGCCTCCCAATCTCTGGCCTGGAAGAGCTGAGAGCTCAGGGCCCACTCCTCAGTGCACCCCCAGAGAAAAGCAGTCAATCACTCCTGCCTCCCTGGTCTCTGGTCACACTCTGAGTTCACTCGGCCTGTGACCAAGTGTTTCTATCTCTGGCACATGGCCCCATTTGGAGTCTCCAGACCCAGTAGATTCCTACCGCGCTGCTCCTCCTGGAGGAGGAGGAAGGTGAGTCTCTCCAGAACTGCCACTTGTGGCATCCCTGCTCAAAGAGCAGTGGTCCAATTGTGCCTTGGATCATAGTATAAGGTAATCCTGAGCTGAAAGCTCATTCTTTGGCTCTGTCTCTGTAGTTGGTTTCCCCACTCTGATACCTGTGAGCTCTGCCACACTCAGACACCCCTGATCTTTCTGTGACCCCACAGGACCTGAGACCACACTGTCCCCATGAGGGCTCCACCCCCGCTTAGCCTCTGGAACAACATCCCTCAATGGAGCAGACTTCTAAAAGTTCTGATTTTGTGCTCCACTGCTCTGCCACTTGCTGGGAGATGCCCCCACCACCACCACAGTCTATTTTCCCGTTGCTTTGGATTCACTTCTCTGCACGTCCCTACCTTTCAGAAATTGGTCGATTTTCTGTTCCTAGAATTGCTGCTCTTCTTCTCTTCTATCTCCTGTTGAGTTTGTAGGTGTTCGGAATGGTTTGATAACTATCTAGCTGAACTCCTGGGATCTGATGTCATTTCAGTCTGCTACTCCACCATCCTACCTCTCACCTAATTTGTGTTTCTTTGAGTACTAGGTAAGATTGTTCCATTTTAAGTGTGTTTATTTTATATTTTTTGTGTCTTTTTCTAAATATAAAAGAGGTGTATAGTCATAGAAAATACAATAAATAAATAAATATACAAAAAGTTAAAATTACACAATATTCCATTCTCCCTGAATATTGTTTAATACTGAGGTGGTTCTCTACCATGTTATTCTTTGCAGATACAAATTTAAGAAAAGATTTGAGAACATAATATAGTTTATCTTATATTTTTCATTTAACATTATAGTATAAACATTTCCCCATGTATAAAACTCAAACATGGTTTTTAATGATTATGTACAGACTTTATCTAGCCCTGACCAATGAACATAGAGGCAACACCTGGTTTTTGCTATTATGCACAACATTGTGATGAACATAAAGCTTTGTGCATATCTTTGATTGTCTAAGAGGAATGACTGGATCAGTGGTCTGAAGCATCTCCATGGCTTTTGCTAGCTACTGCAAAATTGCTTTTCAGAATGATGACACCGACCAACTAATGCTCTAAAAAACCCACTCCCTGACTCTAGCACCCACATACCACCCCACCTTCCCAAGCTTTGGGATCTGGACATTATAGGCTTCAGTTATTTTATACTGACTTCAAGAGTCAGAGAGAGAGAGAGAGAAAAGATTAGACTTCTGTTCCTCAGAGGAGGTGGTGAGATTGCTATCTAGGAGAGAGAAAAGAAAAAAGAGACAGGATTTTTTTTATGATTTTATTTATTTATTTGACAGAGAGAGACACAGCAAGAGAGAGGGAACACAAGCAGGGGGAGAGGGAGAGGGAGAAGCAGGACTCCCACTGAGGAGGGAGCCCAACTGGGGGCTTGATCCCAGGACCCTGGGATCATGACCCAAGCCAAAGGCAGATGCTTAATGACTGAGCCACACAGGTGCCCCAAGAGATGGGGTTTTTTAAAGTGAATAATATCATCACAGAAGTAGTTGTTTTAAATTGTTTTAAGATACTGCTTAGTGCTTGGGTTAAGGGAACACAGGAGAGGCCACCTGAGTCATGAAAAATCTGGAGGAAGAGGGTATGGGGGATTATGGTATCACAGGGTTAGAATTTCAGTTTTGCAATTTTGCAGGTTTGCAGAATGAAAGAGTTCTGGAAATGGATGGTTGCACAACATTGAATGTATTTAATATGACTGAACTGTATGCTTAAAGATGGTTAAGATAGTAAATTTAATGTATATCTTACCACAGTAAAAATTTAGGGGGAAAACCCCTCCAATAAAATCAAGGAAGAAAAGGAAGTGGTAACATGTGCCCTGGGAGTGAGGGTGGGGAGTGTCTTGGAGGGAGAAGTAGGGATGAACAGGGCACCCAAGGAGAGTGCTTGTGTAATTTGAGTGTGTAAAAAATTCACTTCTGGACAAAACATAAACAATCTGCAAAAGGCAACAGAAGAGAAAATTTATTCCAGAGTGAATGAACGAATGAATGAGAGAGTGAATCATGTCCATTTAGCACAGTTGGTTGCATCTGCTGTCGTTTTGGATACACTTGGATATAGCTGTCTCAGTGTCATGGGGAGCTTGTTACCTGTAAAATGAAAGAAAGGAAAAAAACAAAGCACCGGGAACTTTATTTAAATCTCTAGTGAATTCTCTTCAGGATGCATTTCACAAATTGTTTACACCTTACATGGAAGTGAATGTATTACAAATCCAAACCACAATGGCTTATGGACACCCTGTATCTTGGGCTTCTGCTGGCAGGTGCGATGCTCCAATGAGCCAGGGAACTCCCATTTGTGCCAACTTAGCAGCCCTGGTGTATCCAGGTAGCCATGTTTGGGGACAAGAGGATGCCTAGCTACCAAGCTGGGAAACCCAATACCAAATGGCTAATTTACACTTTTATTGATAAGGGATAAATGCCCATTTCAAGGCATCTTGTTTCATTGAGAACTAGAAGGAACTGGAAAAGAATTTCTACAGGCTTCCCAAATCACATCTACCTACCTGCAGCTGTTCCCACTTGTTCTTCCTTCTCTCCAGGTTCAGTGGGAGGATTTTCTTCACTCTTTTTTTTTTTTTTTAAGATTTTATTTATTTATTTGTTAGAGAGAGAGAGAGTGCAAGCACAGGCAGACAGAGTGGCAGGCAGAGGCAGAAGCAGTCTCCCTGCTGAGCAAGGAGCCCAATGTGGGACTCGATCCCAGGACCCCGGGACCGTGACCTGAGCCGAAGGCAGCCGCTTAACCAACTGAGCCACCCAGGCGTCCCAATTTTCTTCACTCTTATCTAAAGCCAAACCCTCCAGTTATGCACTAGATTCACCCCAGCTTACCTCCCTAAGAATTGTATTCCTGTATTCCTCCCCGCTCTTCTGGAGGATTCCCTGTTAGCACATGAGCAGACCAGAGTGCCTCTCGTTTTTAGACCCTCCTCTCGACTCCATACCCCCACTGGTGATACTTGCTCTCCTTTCTCCATCTGGAGACATCCAAAAGTCATCTCTAGTCCCTTGGCCCCCATTCTCTCTTGCTCTGGCTCCTCACCACTTCCCCCGACACCTTTAGCAAAGCCACAGATGCTTTCCACACGGCTAAGTCAGAGAGTCCACAATCAGGCCCACCTCACCCACACATCAGCAGAATTTGACAAACCTTTTCTCTCTCTCCTTCCTGAAGCAACTTTTCCATTTGGCCCTGGAGATACTACTCACCCTCCTACTTCTCTGACCCCATCACTGGCCACCCTCCCGGTCTTCTCTGGTTCCTTTCTGCCTCCCTGACCTCTAAGCATCGAGGGCTTTGAGGTTATATCCCCAGATCTCTTCTATCTACACTCACTCTCCTGGAGGGCTCAGCCAGCTGCAAATCTGTAGACACTATCTCTCTGCACTGACAACATCCAAACAATTTTCTCCATCCCAAACTTCTCTAAAGTTCAGACATTATATTCAGTTCCTTATCCATTTCCCTTAGATAGACAATAAGCATCTGCTGGCCCTCATCACAGAACCCTACAGTCTTCAGTGTCTCCATAAATGACAAGTCCATTCTTCCAGTTGTTCTGGTCAATAACCTTAGAGTTCTCCTGAATGCCCCTCTTGCCCTCCTCCATTTCCAACACACCACCAGATTCCAGCCAGCACTTTTCTTTCCAAATCAGTCATGTATCAGATGGCTTCTCAGTATGTCCAGCACTGCCCTGCTATCTGGTTTGTCTCTGTCTCTCCCCTAGACAACTCCCCAGGCTCCCCTTTCTCTGCTCTCACTCTGTAGTCCCTTCACTGCCCCAGCCCTGGGGGGGGGTCTTCATGCTCCATTCAGATCATGTCACTTCTCTCCTCGGGGTCACCCAGAAGCTACCTCCTCCCTTAGGATGAACCCAACCCTCTGCTGGGATCCAGCCCTAGCCTCCTTTCTAGTCTCAAATCCCAAGATTTTCCTCCCACTCTCTGTGTAGTCACTCTGGCCCCTGAGCTCTTCCTAAAACAGGCTGAGTTCTTCTCTACCACAGGCCATTTGTACTTGCCCCTTTCTCTGGGAACTTCTTTTCTGGGGAGCAGTGTGGAGTCTCTTACCAGATCTGTGCATGGCTTACCACCTAGCTTCACTCAGCCTCTGCTTCAGTGTCACCTCTGCAGATAGACCTTTACAAATCTCCCTGTCTAAAACAAAGACCCCACCACCATCCTCACTCCCTATCTCTATCGCCACCTTTATTTGTTTTCTTACTCTTATCTCTACATGACCTTATATTAGATTATTTGCCTATTTGTGATTTACCTTCCACATTAGCATGAAAAGACCAGATCCACAGTCCCTCAAATGGTGTCTGACAGTAGGAACTCAACAAACATTTATGGAGGGAATTAATTTATGTTTTTGTGTGAATTGTCTTTTGGTGGTTTTTGCACATGCTTATTGCTATGTTTGACACTTTAACATTGATTTTTAAATTTTTTTAAAATTTAAATTCAATTTAGTTAACATACAGTGTATTATTAGTTTCAGTGGTAGAGTTCAGTGATTCATCCGTTGTACATAACACCCAGTGCTCATTACTTCAAGTGCCTTCCTTAATGCCCATAACCAGTTACCAGATCCTCCCAACCACCTCCCCTCCAGCAACCCACAGTTTGTTTCCTATGATTAAGAATCTCTTATGGTTTACCTCCCTCTCTGATTTTATCTTATTTTATTTTTCCTTCCCTTCCCCTATATTCATCTGTTTTGTTTCCTTAAAGTCCACATATGAGGGAAATCAGATGGTTGTTTGTCTTTCCCTGACTGGCTTAGGTCCTTAGCGTAATACCCTCTAGCTCCATCCATGTCATTGCAAATGACAAGATTTCATTTTTTTTAATGCTGAGTAAT
Source organism: Taxidea taxus jeffersonii (assembly GCA_003697995.1). Classification (NCBI taxonomy): domain Eukaryota; kingdom Metazoa; phylum Chordata; class Mammalia; order Carnivora; family Mustelidae; genus Taxidea; species Taxidea taxus. The sequence goes on along the minus strand of ML108856.1, from coordinate 51,172 downwards.
ATTCTATTGTATATATACACCAGATCTTCTTTATCCATCATCTTTCAAATTACAACTGGGCCCTTTCCATATTTTGACTATTGCTGTTATAAACATTGGGGTGCATGTGTCCCTTTGAATCACTATTTTTTAATCATTTGGATAAACACCTAGTAGTACAATTGCTGGGTTGTAGGATAGCTCTATTTTTAACTTTTTGAGGAACCTCCATATTGATTTCCAGAATGGCTTCACCAACTTGCATTCCCACCAACAGTGTAGGAGGGTTCCCCTTTCTCTGCATCCTCACCAACATCTGTTGTTTTCTGTGTTCATTTTAGCCATTCTGATGGGTGTGAGGTGATATCTCATTGTGGTTTTGATTTGTATTTCCCTGATGCTGAGTGATATTGAGCATTTTTTCATGTGTCTGTTGGCCATCTGGTTGTCTTCTTCGCAGAAATGTCTGTTCATGTCTTTTGCCCATTTCTTTGTTGGAGTATTTGTTCTTTGAGTGTTGAGTTTGATAAGTTCTTTATATATCTTGGATACTAGCCCTTTATCTGATATGTCATTTGCGAATATCTTCTCCCATCTCATAGATTGGTTTTGGTTTTGTTGATTGTTTTCCTTTGCTGTGCAAAAAGTTTTTATCCTAATAAAGTCCCAATAGTTAATTTTTACTTTTATTTCCCTTGGCTTTGGAGACAAGTCTAGCAAGAAGCTGCTGTGGCCAAGGTCAAAGAGATTGTTGCCTGTGTTCGTGTCTAGGATTTTGATGGTTTCCTGTCTCACATTTAGGTCTTTCATCCATTTTGAGTTTATTTTTGTGTGTGGCATAAGAAAGTGGCCCAGTTTCATTCTCCTGCTTTTCTGTCCACAATATTGATTTTTAAGAGCTTGTTATAGTGGAAATAGAATTGTCTTTTGTCTTTCATGTATATTACAAATATTGTTACCTGATGTCATTCACTCTTTTTCTGTTTCATAAGGCAAAAATCACAGTAGTTTCTCTTTTCAATTGACCCTGCCTTATAGTCAATGCAGATTCCTCCCCTATTCTATCAAGGTTGTGTTTAGTCTTTATCCATGGCATTACTTGGCATTTTCAGTTTGTCCTATGTGTTCATTAGCATTTTAATGAAATATTGCAAGCAACTGTCCCAGAGGCTGCTAGCCAGATGCTATTTAAAGCTGAAAGTCAAGAAAATGACTCTTTAGCTACAACCTGGTTATCATGGTCATGGATGTCAGTTAATCAGAGGTAGCAGAAATCACACTGCATTAATTCATCATTACTCAAATCACAGGCAGATACACAGGCTGGGGAATAATGGCCATGGGATGCTGATGCCGGTTCTTTGGAGTGTTTATCACAGTCAGTTTATCACACCTTAAGGCATCCAGGTATTTTACTTGAAGAGGCATGAACCAGTAAAATGGCAGCAGAATCTTAGAGAAGGAGGGATATTTGAAAATGCTCAGTCTAGGGATAATGCAATGGCAACAGTGTAGAGTTAAGACCATATCTGAAATCTCCTGTACCTTTACTTGCCACAGAGGACAGTAAAAGCACCGTGTGGATACCCTAAATGTAATGTCAGAGCAACCCTAGGAGATGTAAGGACCCAGGTAATCAACCTTAATCTCTCAGGATGTTCTATTCCACTCACCCTGATAACCTTTGTTCACTCGCAGGCCTAAGGGAATGCCTGCCCCACAGACTCCCTCTTCTTTCCAAATATTACAGATGTACCACCTCTGAGTCCAGCACTTCTGCTCCACAGAGCCTTCTGTGAGACCAGAAGGAGCCCAAGGCCATCTTGCTACAGTCTTGTCCCTGCAGATCTACCCTCACCCCTCCTAATGAGCCTGGACTTGAAGGTAAGCATCCCTGCTCTGACTGTGTTTAACTCATCAGAAAAATGGGGTGTTGGTGCCTATATTCAGAGGAGAAAATGAGAGATTACTGTGCAAGCAACTGCCCCAGTGTCTAGCCCAAGACAGGGACTAACACAGACTCACATCTCTTTTCCTCTGTCTGCTGCCCCACATGGCACAGTCGAGCTGCTCTTACCTCAAGCCCTACTGGCTTTAATTCCAGCGTTTGGGACCCTTCCCGTGGGCATCTCAGTTCTCTTCCCTCCATAGGAGCAGAGTGGGGGTGAGAATGTGTAGCATGAAACCTCGTGTCCACAGGTATCCCAAGAAACTTTTGGTGATATCCCAAAGTACTAGAGCTGCATATTCAGGTTTGGACCCACTACAGGTCTCAGGCAGGACCTGAAGTTTTGCATTTATTTTCATGAACACAATTTTGCTTACCAGACTATGCAGGGGAAAATGCAAGAGGTGTTATTCTGCTCTGTAGTTAGCACGAGTTGGCCCTTGGAAATATATGACTTCTATGTTTACTGACATATGCTGGGTACATTCAGCAGCTGCTATTTAGAATGTACAAGATGTTGATAAAGTAGTAAAGATTTACAGGGGTAAAATTAATGGAGAAAAAAATAGTGATAATCCAAGCAGAAAATGGACAAAAGACCCAAATAGACTTTTTTCCAAAGAAGACATACAGATGACCAACAGATACATGAAAGGGTGTTCAACATCACTCATCATCGAGGAAATGCAAGTCAAACCCACTGTGAGATGCCACATCATACCTGTTTGAACAGCTAGTATCAAAAGATAAGAGACTGATGCAGCCACTGTGGAAAACAGTATGGAGGTTCCACAAGAAGAATTTTACATTTGATCTTAGCCAAAAGGCCAAGAAGCGATCCACAAAAAAATTTTAAAAAGAACTACCATATGACCCAGCAATCCCACTTCTGAGTATTTAACTGAAGGCAATAAAATCATTATCTTAAACAGATATCTGCACCTTCACATTCACTGCATTACTCACAATAGCCAAGATATGGAAACAACCTAGGTGTCCATTGATGGATGAATGGATAAGAAAAGATGTGATATATATGTTCAATGGAATATTATTCAACAATAAAAAAGACACTTGAGACAATATGAATAAAACTCGAGGCCATGATGTTTAAAAAATAAATCAGACACACAAAGACCAATATTGTATGATCTCACTTATATGTGAAGTCTAAAAAAGCCAAATTCATAGAAACAGAGTGGAATGGGGATTGTCAGGGGCTGGAGGCAGGGGGAATGGAGAAGCATTAGTGAGAGAATACGATTTCTAGCTGTAAGACTAGTAAGTTCTGAGGATCTAGTTGCAGTATGGCGACCACAGTTAACAATACTTGGACTTTTCCAAGAAAGGAGATCTTAAACATTTCTCACCAAACACAAAGCAAGATAATTAAGTACGGTGATAGGTACTGCAGTAATCAATTTGCAATATCTATGTGTGTCAAATCATCTAGCTGTACATTCTTTTTTCCCCAATATAAAGATCTTTTTTTATTTATTTGAGAGAGAAAGAGAAGGGAGGGAGAGAGAGCAGAAAGGGGGGTGTGCCAGAGGGAGAGGGAGAAGCAGACTCCCAGCTGAACAGGGAGCCTGATGAGGGGCTCAGTTCCAAGACCCTGAGATCATGACCTGAGCTGAAGGCAGACACTTAACCCACTGAGCCACCCAAGCACCCCCAGGATGTACATCCTATACATATACAATGTTACATGTAAATCATATCTCAATAAAGCTGGGCAGGTGGTGGGCGGGGTGGGGAAGAGGAGAAATAGTGACTAAGTTTCTATTGCTACAATGTTGCCATTTGGCTGAGTAGGAGGCTACTTGAAGTTACAGAAGTAGCTATAGTTAGCACACTCATATTTGTGAACTATACTTAAATATAACTAAAGAAGAATGTACTTCTATAATCCTAATTCATTTTTTAAGGATATATCATTTGCGTGAACTAAATTTATCTCCTAAATCAAAACCCACAACTTGCTCCTTCTTTTTCAGAGTAAAAGGATATTAAGAAGGAAGGGGTGAGGTGCTGGTGGTCTGGGTGACACTGTGACAGTGCTGTGTGCACTTGGGCTGCCCTAGTGCGGAAGTCATAAAGCCTCCCACTGTCCATGCCACCAGGAGCTGGATTTTCTGCTGCTTGCAGCTGCTTGCAATCCTGCCCAGTAGCTGCCCTTGCCTTCATCCCTCCTCTCCATGCACGTGCCCACCAGACAGCCACCTTCCCCTCTACACACCAGCCACTGAGCCACACAAGTGGACTGGCTCCCCTTCTGGTGTACCTTGGCCCTCCCGTCCAACTTCTGTCCTCACTTGTTTGTGCCACCCGTGGGCCCAGAATTCCCTGTGCTGCACCACAACCCAGCACAGGTTATGCTGGTTATGGCCTTGTCTTTCTAGATCCATTCCCTGTCTAAGCATCTGCTCCTTTCCAGGACTCTGACCAGGAAGCAGGGCACAGATCCCCTTTGCCCCCAGGTCTCCAGATGATTAAAGACCCTGCAGCATGTCCAGGCCTCTGCCAGGAGGCAGGGACTGTGCCTTGCTCTCTGGGACCAATGTCCATACATTCTCAGTGTCCTCCTCCTGCCCAACGAATCTTCTTAGATTCTAGACAGAAAGAAAAGCAGAAACTTCCCTCTATACCATTGCCTGAGAAATTTAGGTGCTTGAAAAGTAACCAGAAAAATATTAGGTGAAAATCCCCTAACTTTTCCTGCCCTATAGGGCCTGGCACACATTCTGAATGTCATAGATATGCATGGATCTGGAGAGAGGGAATGAGAGAAAAGATGGACAGTGTGTGCCCCGACCCCGGGGTGGCAGAGCCTCAGGGGGCTGTCCAAGGTCAGAGGAGGAAGGCAGTAGGCAGAGGAGTTAGGTAATGTGGGTGCTGTGGTGGCAGACTTAGAAACCAGTGAAGTGGGAAATTTTTCAGCCTGGTGAGGAAGAGGCTGGTGTGCTAAGTGTGGTCTCACAGCACAGGAGGAGGCTGGTGTGCTAAGTGTGGTCTCACAGCACAGGAGGAGGAGGAACCACAGAGTCACCGGACACAGGGGGCTGAAGGGGCCCCTTGGGTCCTGCCCCTCTCCCCCTCCACAGCCAGCCCTGAGAGTGGCCTGCTCACCACTGTCCCACATCTCCGGACCCTCTGCCAAACAGCCCCTCTCTGCTGTCACTCAGAGCTCCCTCATCTGTCAGATGCACTACCTCCGGGGCCCACTGACCTCCCTTCCCCTTCCCCAGCACTGCCCACTGACCTCCTGCAAAGCACGATCTCCTGCTCTAGCTTCCTACAGCCCAGCCCAGACCTCATGGCCACTCCTTCTTGGACCACTGCAGTCAGAGGCCACCGCCTGAGAGAGGACACGGGGCTTGCCTTTGTGGGGCAACCTTTTCTCTGTGTCAGCTCTTTAAAAGACCCACCAGCACTGACTGGTGGTCCTCACCCTGCTGTCACCATAGTGATGTCAGCACTCTTCCTATCCTTGAGGCTGTGCAGCCAGGAGCGAGTGGGGAAGAGACAGAGCCCCAGGTACAACACACACATGTGCGCATGCACACACTCCTGCATGCACATGCACACATACACACGGGCCAGAAAGTGAAGCAAGTTGGTACAGGGTAGTGGCAGTGGCTTTATAACCTGGAAGTGTAGATTTTCTGTCTGCAGAAGAGGAAGAAAGCAGCCCCATAAAAACCCAACCTCAAGCCAGCTGAGAAGGTCAGCGATGGTTGAAAGAGCAGTGATCCTGGGGGCTCAGAAGGTCTGGCTGACATGCAGGCAAACGCACCCAGAAGCCCTTGCAGTCCAGACAAGCCAAGCAAACATCCCCTAGGCCTTCTGCCATCCGAAGGACCTGCTCCAGGTGGGGGCTTGACGTCTTCGGAGATGCACCCTCCCTTCCATCTTCTTCTCTTTCCCTGTTTATGTGCACTGCTGTCCCCATATCCAAGTCATCATTTTGTATCCTAGCTACTGTTACTTCCCTGTCTTCCAGGTCTTTCCAGCACTGATTCCTAGAAGAGCAGGGCTTTCATACACCAAGGCAGATGCAAGTCTGAACCTCTGCTGGGGCAGGATGGGCTATCCAAGCCCTCCCAGGACCCAGACATGCGCTGTTCCCTGGTCCACAGGATACAGTCATTTTGGGGGTGATTGGTGAGTAGCTGCTTCTGTGCAGAGGTATTTGGGCCTGGTGATGCAAAAGGAGAAGGAGAAGCAGAAGGCATGTGGCCCCAGCCCTTCCTGGGACCTTGCCAGAGGCCCTTTGAGGAGCAAGACAGTTTCCCCGGATGCACGTGGAAGCCAGCAAGCCTCCAGCTGCTCAGAATCTCCAAGGTATCCTCATACAGCTTCCCAGGAGACATGGATGCCAGGCAGGGGATGGCTGGTGTCTGGTGAAACATGGGGGATGCCAACACCTGTGAGCTGCCCCTGTGACTCCCTATCCAAAGGAACCCATGGTCCCAGACTGCTGAGGGCTGATGTTCACTGGATTAATACATACTTTGGGGCATCTGGGCCACAGAAGCCACATGACAGCGGGTTCACCTCTGAACTTGCCTCAGACTCTATCACCCTCTGTGTGAAAGGGTACTGAGAGCAGATGGTGGGTATGCAGGTGGGTTCAAGTCTCAGTGTGGCCTCATACTGGCTGCAAAACTCGAGGCAATTCACTGTAGCTTTCTGTGCCCCGGTTTTCCCAGATGGCAAACAAACCTAACACTAGTGACTAGTGCTAGGGTTTCTGCTACTTCAGGTCATCAGAGAGGCAGAGCCAGGCTGGGAAAAGACAAGATTCACAGGGACCTGCGGGGAAGTTGGGAAGCATGGGGAGCTAGGACAGCTTTCAGACCATCAGGTAGGTGCGTCCCCGCTGGACAGAGGGAAGACAGTTGGGACAAGGCCACTGGGTGTCATGGAGCCAAAGTCACTGCCAGAAGAGCCCCGTGTTTCCTTGGAAGTGACCTGTGCTGGTGCGGGGTGCCACCTTGAAGCACAGTGGTCCATAACACCCTCACAGCCAGAGGCCTGAGGGAGGTCTGCTGGTGCCTTCTTACACCATTGCTATTATGAGAATATAAGCATTTGCTTGTTTCTGGTCAGAGGGCTTAGTGTGGACCTGGGTCAGGTCTGCAGAAATGTCTCCCCAACTTCTAGCCTTCCGGGCCCATTTCCCTTCTCCCCACTCTCCCTGATCCTTGGACTTCAATGCCCCACCTTGTTTTTATTCTTTTCCCTCTCTCTTCTTCCTTCTCTCTCTTTATTTTTTTTTATTTGTCAGATAGAGAGAGAGCGCAGGAGCGAGCACAGGCAGACAGAGTGGCAGGCAGAGGCAGAGGGAGAAGCAGGCTCCCTGCTGAGCAAGGAGCCCGATGTGGGACTCAATCCCAGGATGCTGGGATCATGACCTGAGCCGAAAGGCAGCCGCTGAACCAACTGAGCCACCCAGGAATCCCTCTCTCTCTCTCTTTAAAGTCTCTTCCGAGATGTGCCCTCCAGCCACAATCCCTAGCCAGAAAGCTGGGCTACATACAGAGGGGCAGCAGGTGAGGAATTTGGGGAAGGGCCTAGTGTGAGGAGGGAGGGCTTACACCAACTGCCTCACACGCTTTCTCCTGCCTGTGTGGAACTCTTAGTGTGTGTGGTCCAACCAAGCTGGAGACTGGCTCCAGAGCTGTAGCCACACTTCCTGCTTGTAGGATATGCTCCAGCATCTCTCTCTGCTGGCTGATTTCCCTCAGGGAAGCCCGGCCCCCCCAGCACCCAGCCTTCACCGGTCAGTGCCTTGGCAGTGGAGGGAGCGAAGCTGGGAGACTTTCATGCTCTCACTCTTCTCCCAACATGATGCAGATCTATTTTATTGCCCATGGCCCATTGGTCACCAGTGTGATGACATTCATCTCCATTGTCAGGGGGAAGCTGAAGAAGCCCACACTTCTCCTTTGGGGTGTGAGTTGCAAAACTCTTCTTCAATCCCCAGCATTAGAAATCCTGTTTTTGTTTTCACAGCTATGTGCAAAATCTAAATAGTGTCTTTCTAAAAATGGACAGAAGAAGCCATGGCTTATCTGGAAATGAACCCAAGACCCTAGGAAGAGAGGACAAAGAGAGAGGCTACTCCAGCAGGGGCACCTCTGTGCCATGAGGCACTCTGCAGGATGAGGTGATTGCCTCCCTTGTCTTTCCAATTCAAGGAATCTGGCCAGGGCGGGGTAGTCTGGAAATTACTCACACCCTAAAGGGAAGCATCATGCTATCCAGGGAAATGCCAGCATCCCAGCATAAAAGGAACTATCTTTGTGTGTGTGTGTGTGTGTGTGTGTGTGTGTGCACGCCACCAGAGGCACTGAACTAGGTAACCGTGCCAAGGATGTCTGCAGCCTCCACAGCCCCTGGCCTGATTGTTATCCAACCACAGGGCAGCCCCCAAAGCCTAAGAACTGTCCCTTCACATTTTTCAACTTTACATTCTGAGAAAATTAAATGAATCATTTTAAGCAGCCTGAAAACTGACTTCTGGATATTTAACCAGATTAAGAATTAAGAAAGTTTTCTTTCATTTTTTTCTCCCAACTTCTTTTTAGATTTTATTAATTAATAAATTTATAAGTTAATTTATTTGAGAGAGAGAGAGAGAGAACAAGCACAAGCAGTGGGAGAGGCAGAAGGGGAGAGAAAAGGAGAAGCATACTCTCTGCTGAGCAGTCCCTCTGATGAGGGACTCGATCCCAGGACTGCAGGATCATAACTTGAACCCAAGGCAGACGCTCAACCAACTGAGCCCGGCGCCCTTCTCCCAACATTTTACTTGGAAAAAGTTCAAAGATAAAAACAAGTTATCATAACAAACACCATATGATCTTTATCTGGGTTTACCAATTTTAACAATCTGCTATATTTGTTTGACCTTTCTTTATAAACACACACATACAGAGATTTTTCTTTGGCTGAAGAATAAGCTACAGGCATCCTGATACTGAACTCGTAGTTGTGTCAGCACATATCTTCAAAGAGGAAGGACTCCTCCCACATAACCACAAAACCATTATCACACCCAAGAAACTTAACATTAATTCAATAATATAACATATGATATATAACAATATAGTTTATATTCAAAGTTTCTCCAGTTTTCCCCAGATTTTCTTTTACAGTCTTTTAAAATATCCAGAATCCAATCAAGGTTCAGCCTTATATACTTGATAGATCATCATGTTTCTAGTCATCATTAATCTAAGGCAAGAGTTGGTAAACTTTTTTGTGAATGGCCAGCTAGGTGCTGTTTTAACCACTCAACCCTGCCCTTGTAGCTCAGAAGCTACAAGGCTATAGGTCATTTGCAAACAAATGGGTGTGGGTGTGTGTCAAGATGTGACCTATGAATTATAGTCTGTCAAACCCTCATCTAAGTCATTCTTCCCATCTTTTTTGTCCATAACAACATCGCCATTTTTGATGAGTCCAAGCCTGTTCTCTTATAGAATATCCCATATGTGGTTTTTCTGATTGTTTCTTCATGATTAGATAAGGTTAGAATGGAGGTGCCTGGGTGGCTCAGTCAGTTGAACATCTGCCTTCAGCTCAAGTCATGATCCTGGAGTCCTGGGATCGAGCCCATTTCTCCCTTCCCCTATACCCTTCCCCCTACTCATGCTCTTTCTCTCTCTCTCTCTCTCTCAAATAAATAAAAAATCTTTAAAAAAAAGAGATAAGGTTAGCATGGTGGGCAAAAATTCAAGATAGAAGAAACTGTGGACTTCACATTACATCACACCAGGAGGCATGTAAGGTCAGTTTGTCCCATTACTGGTGAGATGAAGTTTGATCTCTTAAGGTCATCTCTGTCAGATCTCTCTATTGTAAAGGTAGTTTTTCCTTATTTATAATTAAAAAGTAATTAAATTAAAATAACTAAAAAGTGAGGAGAAATTTCAGAACCATGAGAACATTTTGTTCCCCCATAACTTTTCACCAAATCCTTTTAGCATTGATGGTCCAGGCATTGATAATCTTAGCCTAGGTCAATGCATACATTGACATTTACAAAATCATAATTTTCAAATTCTATCATTTCTCCACATTTATCATCTGGCATAGTGGATGTGGTGGTGTGCTTTCCTGGTTCCCTCTTGAGGACAGGCACTCACTCCTCCAGCTGCTCAGTATTGTCTGCTGAAAGCTCTTAGCTGAGACCCTCCCCTAGAATCACCTTCTATGGAAAGAAACTACCTTCTCCAAGGTTACTGCTGCTCCTTGGGGACAGTCCTCATCTCTAAGAATGTAGTGGCTGGACCTTTGCCCCAACTTGGGATGACTCTGATGAGTCATCCCAACCCCAGAACTCCCTAGTGAGAACAGCTGTTGGGGCGCCTGGGCTGCTCAGTGGGTTAAGCATCTGCCTTCAGCTCAGGTCATGATCCCAGGATCTGGGATTAAGCCCCACATCAGGCTCCTTGTTTAGCAGGGACCCTGCTTCTCCCTCTGCCTGCCACCCCCCCCACACTTGTGCTCTCTCTCTCTCTCTGTGTCAAATAAATAAATACAATTTTTTAAAAAGAACAAGAAAACAGCTTCTAGTCAGCTATGATGACATTACAGTTTACCTCCCTAGTCTGTCCTGTCCTGCTTTCTGAGGTGCCCCAGAGTGTTGATCATAGAAGCCTTCCCCCATGAACTTTCTGTATACAAGTCTCTATTCTCCAGTCTGGGGAACTTAATCTGTGACCTTTATTCTTCTATAAAAGGGGTCTTTCTCCCAAACTTCCCTTCTTCCATCCCTCCATCCAGAATACTACTATAGATTCATGGGGGGGGTTTATTCAGTATTTTATGATCCATTCCCATTGTTATTCTTTCCTGAGGCTCAAATTTTCCAGATTTGGCCAGCACAAGCCCCTTCAGGCTGTCTCCTATGTCCTTTTCACACATCTCTATTTGTATTTGAGTAACTTCATTGCTTTCTGGAGCAAATAGTGCTCCAAATATCCTTTCACTTCCTCAGACATGGAATTAGCCATTTTTCTCAAAGAGTCCTAGTTCTTTCAGTGAGGAACAGAATTTAGAAACCAAAATCTGGGTGCTAGGCATCAATGTGTTACTGGATATTATTGCTTCTAGACTCTTTTTGGACAGATCTAGGATAGACACACACACACACACACAAATGCACACACACATATAAAATCAAGAGTCCATATTGATACTGATTTCAAGCTAACATTACAGGTCCCCCATTCCATATTTGTATTTCCCTTCTATCATAGTAAAAACAAATAAAAATGCTGAATAAAGGAGCACCTGGGTGGCTCATTGAGTCATGAGTCATTGAGTGTCTGCCTTCAGCTCAGGTCATGGTCCTGGAGTCCTGGGATCGGGCCCGGTGTCGGGCTCTCTGCTCTGCAGGAAGCCTGCTTATCCCTCTCCCACTCCCCCAGCTTGTGTTCCCTCTCTCGCTGTGTCTCTCTCTGTTATATAGGTGAGTGGAAACTTTGAGGGGAAAAAGTGTTGAATAAAATACAAAATCCACCTTCTTGAAGGAATACATGATCTGAAAAAAGAGGAATATGCATGCAGGGACTAATTTAGTATATATAAATAGAGCCCTGATGGCAGCTTCAGTCTTAACAGCATTATAAAACTTTGTGAAATTGAGTATGACTTTTTCTAGTCAAGGAGTAGAGAGACAGAAGAAAAACTCACTCATGATATGCCCAAGGCAGTCTAAGAGGTTAATAGCTCTAAAGCTGGATCCCCAAAAGACTGTATCCACAGTAAAATAGTGATCTAATATAGACCTACCTACACTCCTACATTCCCAGGAAAGTGAATGTTTCAATCCTTACTGTGGAACAGAGAGAGTACCTATCTCCCTTATAATTTTTTAACCACATCCCATTACTTCACATAAATTTGAAGCCCAAATTCAGCAAAACCTCTGACAATAACTTGACATAAAGTGATTTTGGAAAGATAGTTACTCTAGTGCAAGGTAAAAGCAAATTCAAATCTCTGGAGGAAACTTTCCTATCCTAGTTCTGAAAGAATGTCCACAAATTCCTAAGAAAAGTAAAAACAAATAAACAAACAAAACATACAAGGAAAAAAGACCATGAGGAAAGGCTAGCAGGAAAAAAACTGATAGAAGAATCAGTTCTAAAGAAATTCAGATATTGGAACTATCAAAATGAGAAAATAATATGTTTTAAGAAACAAGCAGGGAAACTTGAAAATGTGAGTTAAAGAAAAGCAGCTTTAGACTAAAACCAAATAGATCTCCTAGAGATAAAAAAAAATTATAACTTTAAATCTAAAAATTCAAAGGACAGGTTTAGCAGTAGAATAAATACATTTAAAGAGAGAATTAGAAAACTAGAAGATAGAACTTAAGAACTTAACCAAAATGTGTGCCACAGAGACAGCAAAAACATTGAAGAGAGATTTAAGAAAACAAGGAGAATAAGATCATTTGAAACACTGGTTGGTAATTGAGACTCAGGTCTATGGATCAGCTTACCTAAAGTAGGGAAGTACAAGAGAGATGAAATCTACTCTCCAGCCTCATCTGAAAGAGTAATACATTGTACAGTTTTAAGCTGTGTAAGCATACTGTTTCATGCTTTTATGCCTTTTCACATGTTATTCTGTATGTCCAGAATTTTCCCCAATTCTTATCTACCTAGTAAACTTGTATTTCTACTAGAAGACCCAACTCAATGTTACCTTTCTCTGTGAAGTCTTTCCTGATGGACAGTCAGATTGTTCATCTGTACTACTAATATACCTTTTCATGACTCTACTTTTGTACTTATTATGTTACTTGGAAATAATTTCCTTACATGGCCCAGATTGTGCCCATGTGAAGGGAAATGCTATATTTTATTTATTTATCCCAATATTTAACAAATACAACAAATCTTTGAATAAATGCATGAATGGATCTTTAATATCCTAAGAGAAAATAACTGTCAACTACTATTTGTAAACCTGGAAAAATACATTTCAAAATTTGGATGGAAAAACTATGTTCAGGGTCATCTGAGTGACTCAGTCAGTTAAGCATCTGCCTTCAGCTCAAGTCATGATCCCAAGGTCCTGGGATTGAGCTCTACATTGGGCTTCCTGCTCTGCAGGGACTCTGCTTCTTTCTCTCCTCCCACCTGTGCTGCTCTCACTACCTCTCTCTCAAATAAATAAAATCTTTAAAAAATTATGTTCAAAGAATTAAAGGAAAATTTGGTTTTAATGACTGAATAGATAAGGGGTATTAACAGAGAAATAGAAACTATAAAAACAAAGATATGGACATTCTAAAACTGAAAATTATAATACCTACATTTAAAAAATTCATTTGATGAAATTAGCAGGAGATTGGAGGTTATCAAAAGGAAAAGCCAGAGACCTTGAAGGCAAATCAATAGAAATTATCCAATTTGAGAGAGGAGAGGAAAATAATGAGGAAAAATGATAGAGCCTCAGCAACCTATGTAGTCTTATCAAATTGTCTAAGATACATGCAACTGGACTCCAAATTAGTAAAGAGGGGAAAACTGATTGAAACATTCAATCCAGAAAAAGGCAAAGAAAAGAGGACAAGAAACATAACAGATATTAAAAAGTATAGAACCTTAAAATATGATAACATTAGTCAAATGCCAGTAGTTACAATAAACCTTGTTTGGGGACACATGCCTAAGTGGTAAAAAATATAATAAAGCCAAACAAGGGAATGATTGGTATAAAATTCAGAATGTCCTCAGGTTTGGGACCAGGAGAAAGATCACATTTGGGGAGCATACACAGGGGCTTCTGACATAAGCTAATGTTTTATCTCTTAGCCTGGTTAATGACATGGGTGTTCCTTTTATTGTCTTTCTATAAACTCAACTATGTCAACAGTTCATAAACTGTTCTGCCTATAGGGTATGTTTCACAATTTTAAAAATATTATAAAAAAATTCTAAAATCAGCTCTGTTTGTTCTCCTTTCCTATCAGCTCAGGGATGTCTGAGTGAGAAAAAAAAAAACAAAAAACAAGGGGAACCACTCTTGTTCCTTTTTGTTTGTTTTTCTCCTCAAGACATAAAACTGACAACATGGATGTCTCCATCCCAAAAGGTACAGATATGCCCTGTATGGTTCCCAGGGTCAGATATGCCCTGTAAGGCTCCCCAGTGGGGGAGGTTACCAGAAATCAACTCTCCAATCAATATTTGGAAAACCTTACCTTTTTCTGTACTGTTTGTAATTTAGGTAATAAAGGTTTACGGAAGAATATTTGGAACATTATTAAAAGCTATAAAAAAAAATTACCCTTGAGGACACAGTCCAAAGATAAATACTCCACATAGGTTTACTAACTATTATATTTTCTTTTTTTTTCCCTTTTTTACAGAAAGTGCAGGGAGGGGCAGAGGAAGAGAGAGAGGGAGAATCTTAAGCCAGGCTCCACTCTCCATGCAGAGCCCAACACTGGCCTCCATCTCACAATCCTGAGATCTTGACCTGAGCTGAAATCAAGAGTCAGATGCTTAACTGACTGAGCCACCCAGGAAACCCCAAATATTATATTTTCTTCTTTGTTATTTCATTTACTTATTCAACAAGTATTTATTATATATGCTCTTTGTGTCACGGAACAGTGGAAGAAACTAGGGGCACAGCAGTGAACAAGATCAACTTGTCATCACAGAACTGACAAGCAGGAGGGGGGCAGATAGATGACACATGTGACCTAACCCAGCCTTGGAGTAGAAAATATCAGTATAGTCTTCTGAGGGGAAGGGGACACCTAACCTGAGAATTTAGAGGTAAAAATAAATTTCCTTGAAAATGTGAGGGAAGTCTTCCAGGTAAAATAAAAAAAATATGCATAAAGCTCTGGAGGAAAGAAAAAAGAAAGAAGGATAAAACCAAAGAAAAAAGATCAGTGTACTGGAAAGTAGGAAAGGATGAGAGATGGGGAAAAGTAGGGCAAGGGAAGAGACTAGATAGACTTGGAAGGCAAGTCTTGAGACCTAACAGCTAGTTCTTGGAGAACTTTGTAAGTTATAGTGAAGGAATGGGACTGTATCATACAGGTGGCATGGGACCATTAAAAAGTTTTAGGGAAGGGGATTATGCAAGATTTATAAAGATAACTCTGGCCTCAATGCAGATTGATAGAGAATATAAGGGAGGAGGCCTGTTTGGAGACAATGATATTGTGAACTTTATGGCTATCTCCCCAACAATTATTCCTCCCTCACCTTATTTTTATAACAGCCATGAAGTTTGGTGGGTTTGAATTCACCCAGCTCCTGGGGTAGACTCTGATGGACTTAGATGGAACAGGATAATATCACCTCTTTCCAAAGAAATTGTTTCAGGAAGCAGGTCTAAGCTAATCGGCCCATGGCATTTCCTTGTCCTTGGTTGGGCTTAAGGATGATTCAGTCAATGCGAAGATCAAGTGTTTTGTTTGGAATTCTTAGTCACACACTCTCAATTCAAAGAGAATGATGTCAATCTATGAAACCCTGAAGCTGCTGCAGCCTTTTTATTAACACAAGAGCAGCCAGCCTGAGGAAGAAGTTGGACATGGGAAAAGAGGAGGAGCAAAAGGAATCTCAGAGAGAGAAAACTAGAGCTCTGATCAAACCATATCTGAAACCAATGTACCTCTGGTATTTACATTTATAGTTTAAACTAGTATGGGTAACATTTTCTGTTACTTGCTTGTTTTTGTTACTTGTAACTGATACAAATGATGGGGTCCATATTGCAATCTAATTTCGGGGTATTTGTGGGATATCTTAGTGGTGCTGCCCACTGACCATTTTTCTAAGTCTCAGAGGCAGTGTTTTTCTCATCAATGTGTGTATTCTATATTTTAAGACTATAAGACTATTATCCATGAATTTGGCAAATACTTTTGTTCAATTTTCTGTTCACTTTTGTTTATCATGGGTGTTGACATCCAAACACTTTTAATTTTCAGTTATATATATCTACTAATTACTTCCTTTGCAAATTCTTTTTTGTCAAAAAATCTGGAAGGATTTTGATATACTCTAGGTTGTCCAGAGCCTGGATGGAACCCAGTGGGAAACCCAACATATTCCACTCTTCTGACCACAGAGATTCATCATGGGTAAGCACCTTTTCCAAGACGGGCCAATGAGAGTCCATTTCAGAACATTTGTGGGAACCACTGGGAAGCAGATGTTCTCTCTCTCTCTGCTACAAATCCTCATCTGGTAGGATGAAAATCTAAACATGTTTATCAGTGTCTTGCTACCATTTGGGAAAAATCTGCTATAAAATGAGGTTCACACAAAGAAAAGCAGAACCAAAACATGACGAAAGAGAAACCAAGTCCTGATGACATAGCTTAAGAACCTGCATCCCATCAAACCCAAACTTTTGGCCTTTTCATTACATAAGTCAGTAAATTCCCTTTTTTATTTACTTCAGCATGATTGCTTGCAACCTAAAGAATTGGGCAATGAAGAACATGGAACAGAATCTCAACCTGAGGTAGCTCTTTTAGAAGGTTTTTTTTTTTTAAGATTTTATTTATTTGACAGACAGAGATCACAAGTAGGTGGAGAGAGAGGAAGGGAAGCAGCTCCTGGCCAAGCAGAAAGTCTGATGTGGGGCTCAATCCCAGGACCCTGGGATCATGACCTGAGCTGAAGGCAGAGGCTTTAACCCACTGAGCCACCCAGGCGCCCCCTGAGGTAGCTCTTTTAAAGACTAGGACTTTCCCAACCTCCTCTGCCTCAAAGAATCTTTGTCCAAGCTACTCACATACCTCACCTAGAGGGGCTCTGTGTACTCAGAACACTGCCATTGTCCAGTTCAGCTCTGCTCCCTGATGGTCTCTGGATGGCTGTTACTGGGAGGGGGATAAACAAGGACAGCCTGACAGAGAACAGGATGGAAGGATCAGAGGAGTAAAGATGCACACTTCTACTCACACCTTGGTCTCATCTCAGCAATACTTAACTTGTGATAGAATGTTGTGAACATCAAATGAGATAAATTATTTTATGTGAAATCATGCTTTAGTTTGAGACTTGTATTACTCAGAGTAATTGTAGGAACAATTGTAGGATTGTAGGAGTAGATTGTAGGAACTAGCAAATCTGAAATCTGTAGGACAGTCTGGAGACAAAATTCTTTTTTCCTTTGAGAATCTTAGTCTTTTCTCTTAAGGCCTTGAACTGATTGAACAAGAGTGGGCCTCATCCTTGAAATGAAGAGTATCATCCATAGGATAATCTGCTTTATTCAAAGTTTACTGGCTTAAACATTAATAACATGTAAAAAAAAATACCTCATAGCAACATTCAGCCCACCTCATCAAAATGATTTCTAATGATCTGTTAGCTGCTAACTCCATTAGTTTCTTCCTCAACTTTGCTGAAAACACAAAAAGTACCTCTTCTTATCTGGTTCCCCTCTAATGACAGGAAACAATTACAGAAGATCTCATACTCTTTCTTAACCCCTAAGGTTAAGGTGGTTATGGATTTTTATAAACAGATCCTTATCTTCCGCTCTCCTGCCAGAATCTCTGAATGTTTCAGCTACTTCCTTGCTATTCTCAAGGCCCAACACTACTTTCTGCTCTGATTGCCACATTCCTAATCCCAGGCCATTAATTCCATCACCATTTGGTGCCCACTAGCCCTCACTTCTTTTTTTTTTAAGATTTTATTTATTTGACAGAGAGAGAGTTCACAAATAGGCAGAGAGGCAGGCAGAGAGAGAGGGAGGAAGCAGACTCCCCGCTGAGCAGAGAAACCCATGTGGGACTCGACCCCAGGTGAGCTGAAGGCAGAGGCTCAACCCACTGAGCCACCCAGGCACCCCTCTTTTTTTTAAGGTTTTATTTATTTATTTGTCAGAGAGAAAGAGAGCCCCAAAAGGGGGAGCAGCAGGCAGAACAGGTAGAAGGAGAAGCAGGCTTCCCACTGAGCAAGAAGCCTAATGTGGGACTCGATCTCAGGACCCTGGGATCCTGACCAGAGCCAAACGTAGTCACTTAGCCGACTGAGCCACCCAGGTGTTCCTAGCCCCCACTTCTTAACCAGTTCTTGCTTTCCTCTCTGGGATGTGCAATGTTTTTAATGCCCCAAGTCTATGGGGGTACCTGGGGGGGCTCAGTTGGTTAGGTGGTTCCCTTCAGCTCAGGTCATGATCCCAGGGTCCTAGGGTTGAATCCCACATTGAGCCCCATGTTGAGCTCTCCCCCCTCCCCGCCACTGCCACTGGTCTCTCTACTCATCAGGGAGTCTTCTTCTCCCTCTCCCTCTGCCCCTCCCACCATGTGCTCTTGCACATGCTCTCTCTCAAATAAATAAATAAAATCTTTTTTAAAAAATTCCCCTCTGCAGGGGAAAAAAGTCTATTCCTCTGCAGTTGTCTATCAAGAACATCCTTAAATGTTCAGTTTCTCTAATTTATTGGTGCCTATTGATGCCTTTTTTTCCTAAGTTGTGGAACCTCATCCAAAATGGTACATTTGTAACCATCAGTTGAACAATAGCTCAAATCCTTCCAGCTAGGAGTCTTTGCATCTAGATGCAAGGACACCCCACTCAGCCAGCCACACCCACTGAAGAGGGAAGAGGCACACAACAACTCTGGAGTGTCCCCTACCATACACAGGGTGTGTTCTTCTCACTTCTCAGCTGGAGGAGACGCCCACTTGTTGCTAGGTCTCAGGAGGCACACAGCTCTTGGCAGGAAATAGAACCACTCCCTCCTTCACCTCCCCTTTTTTAAAAGATTTATTTATTTATTTATTTGAGAGAGAGAGAGAGAGCATGAGTACAAGGGTGAAGAGAGGGGCAGAGGGAGAGGGAGAGAGAAAATCTTAAGTGGACTCCCCACTGAGTGAAGAGCCCAGTCCAGGGCTCCATCACACAACCCTGAGACCATGACTTGAGCCAAAATCAAGAGTCGGACACTCAAATGACTGAGCCACCCAGGCATCCCCCCCTCAGCCCCTTTTCAAATAAATGTTAACTGAGATTGTTCAAGGCGGAGGGCAGTGTCCTGAATTATCACTGAGGAAGTACTCAGTACCTTCCAAAGTCAGCAGTTTTCCCATTTACTTTTACTCATTTCTCTCCAGCCCAAGTTCTGTGGTCTGCATATGCCCATCAGTCGTCTGCATGGGTTACATTCCTTCACAAAGAGACAAGAAAACTCAGAACACAAGTGCCCCCCCCAGTACACCCTTCCTTGCAGAGAGTGCTCTGCCCATTCTCCAAATCCTAAATCAGCGTTCTCAGCTCAACCTGTGAACCTCCCTGGATGGAGTGGAAAAAGCATTTGTTTTACCTAATATGTCTCCCACACAGTTTGACTGAAGCCTGGAGGCAGAGCCAGTAAAAGATTCTGCCTTCAGTGAGTTCACCATCTACCAAGGAAAACCAGCATGATAAATGACCCTATATCTGCTGTGGTGCTGGTTACATCAGAGTCAGCACAGCCCAGGAAACCAAGCCTCCAGCCTCCCTGGGAAGAAGGCTATAAAGCAGGAAGGAAAGAGGTGCTCCCCTTTAGGATCTGAACCTAGACCTAAATTAAAGGCTGAATGGAAGCTGGGAAGGAAAAGTAAAGATGTTGTGGGGAAAAAAGAGGCAAAAGAAAAATTATTAAATCCCTTATGACTTACAGCCCACTGACAAGTCCTTGAAACAGGCACAGTGACATTTCTCTAGGGATTCAGCTGCATCAATGTTAATACTTTGCTAAGGGCAACAAGTATTTTTAGCCCTACCCCCAGGATCTTGTAAGTCTACTTGAACATATAAAAATTCCTTTGGAAATTTTCTTTATATCTACCCCCCAAGATACATGTTGGTAATCATCCCCCAAGCATATGACCAACCAATATACATCTAAAGGGTCTTATGAGTCAGATTTTATTAAGTGACATTTTCCCAACAATATCTAGCCCCTTCAGAGTTCTGGAAATGTTGCTCCCAAAATTCCTTAGAGACTTAGGTTATCCCTAACTCCCTTTCAACTTGAAAGTATATAATGGGCCACTCCTCATGACCACAGTGCAGCTCTTTCCACCCACGAGTCCTGTCCCAGTGCTTTAACAAAATCACCACTTTGTGTCAAAGATGCTTCAAGAATCCTTTCTTGGCCATTGGCTTCGAACCCTAACATCTTTCCTATATCAAAGGGAGTGACTGAATCCAAGGGAACAACCAGTGACAGTGAACAGCTCTTAATCTCTCCTCTTGCCAGGGATGGGGGAAACAGAGTTGGGAAGGGGTCCTCCATGGAACAACACCAGGGAGAATTAACAGAGGGGATAAGATGAATCAAAGTGGACACAGGAAACAGAGTTTAGCATAAGATCTAAAAATTATACTAGTGATTATCAACTACATATGAATTTTTTTTCACCTGAGCTTTTTAAAAGTAGGCTCCATGCCCAACATGGGGCTTAAACTCACAATCCTGAGATCAAGAGTCATATGCTCTACTGACTGAGCCAACAAAGCACTTCACAACCACATATGACTCTTTTTTAAAAATATTTTATTTATTTATTTGACAGAGAGAGATCACAAGTAGGCAGAGAGGCAGGCAGAGAGAGAGAGAGGAGGAAGCAGGCTCTCTGCTGAGCAGAGAGCCCAATGCGGGACTCGATCCCATGACCCTGGGATCATGACCTGAGCCGAAGGCAGAGGCTTTAACCCACTGAGCCACCCAGGTGCCCCAACTCTTTTTGAGGAGTTGTAGCAGAAGATCAATCCGAGTAGAGACAGATGTCCAAGGTTTAAAGATAAAAGGGAAGAATGTAGAAAATCTTCCCTTCTCCTTGCCTCTCCCAACTCCCCCACCTCCCAATGGTCTAAGGAGAGGAGGAGCTGTGATGAAACCTGCCAAAGACTTTGTCATTTTCCAAAGAAAAGACAAGAGTCTGAAGGCTTATGATTTTTAGAAATCATATGACCCAAGAAAAGAAGAAATCTGTGGCTTTCGGGAGAGGATTGAAAGGACATTGGAAGGTAGGGAGAAGGTAGTAGAGTGAAAAAAAAGGTGAGGTGGTCCATGTGGGACCATTTGCACCAGTCAAGAGACCATCCACATGGTAATCATGAAGATGTGAGCAGGAGGATGAGGAGAGATTAGGCCAGGAGACAATTCCCACTCCATATGGTTTCCATTCTATTGCTGGGGATCTGGAATAAAATGAATTAAAACCTGTGGTCCTATGCATGTGCATGTGTTCTCTAGACAGAGACAGAAAAGCCGGCCATCCATACACACCTAACAATCTCCTGACTCAAGCCAGCACTCCTACACAAATCATTGTACTACCAAAGTCCATGCTCTCTCCACTGTACCTGTCTCACCACCTTCTAGAAGTGAGCAACGTTTTTAGTGGCTGTCCACTGAAAGAACATTTCAAAGTGTCTCTTCTGTTTCAAGCATGGTGGCAAGTGCTGAGGTTACAAAGATGAAACAGATGCAGTCCACCTCCTAGTGGGCAGACATTAGAGTTGAAAGGAAAGTATGGCAATACAGAGAGAATAACCCATGAAAATAACAGAGATGAGCCAAGTGGTCCACAAGGAAGGTAGATTAGATCTGGGAATGCTGCAAAGAAGATGAGGTTTCTTACTGTTTCTTGGCAAGACAAACTCTGACTGGTGGAGCCTCTGCCTGGACCACTTTTTCCCCAGATTTTACCTGAACCATTATCCAGCTTCATACAGGTTTATGATCAAAAATTATCTGCCCAGGGAAATAGCCCATGTATGATAACATTCTTCACCACCACACTTCTTCCTTTTACCTTCTTTTATTATTCTTCAGCAAACTTATTTAACCGCATTTGTACCCATGTTCTCTGTCTTCATATCCCTTACTAGATGAACTGTCCATTCGCCTACTTAAGGCTAAATCTTGGGTATTAAATGCCATGCCTCTCTCCTTCCCCAAGATATCTTACCAGTAACTATCTCTTCAGTCCCTATGTCATTCATGTTTTCCCTACCATTCCCATCAGTGTGCCTGTATTATTTCACATCTTGAGAAGATTTTTAAAAACCTCCCCTGGAATGTTGCCATTTCTGGGGAAATGGAGTAAATATATATTTATCTATTCTTTCTCCTAAGCACAAGTAAAAATCCTGTACATTATGTATAAGACAAATATAAGAAATTCTGATCAGTGAGAGAATAAGGCAGACTATGTAAAGACCTCAGGACCCAAGGGAGGACATGATAGTGAATTCCCTAGCTTTGTTTTTTGCCTCATATATCCTCACCAAGAGCTAAGAAAACTGAAAACTCAAAACATTAACGAGCACAGACAGGAAAAAAAAAAACAAAAACAAAAAACAAGAAAAGGCTTCTCTGTCTAATCTAAGGACCAGGAACAGAGGCAGCCTAGCAAGACAGAAAGTTTTAAATAATAATGACTCTACTTCAGCACCACACCACAGGAAACACACTGGCCCCACCCCTACTCATGCCAGCAAATGGGAGTGGGGATCCTAAACTTTGACCCTCCTTGTCTGAAACAAGCTTTACCTTCCAACCCCCACATTCTGTGGTATTAGTGGAGACCATCTGGGATCCTGGACTGCCACTCCCAAAAGGAGGTAATGAGGCACACCTCCCCCTCCCTACTGGGGTAGTGTTGGTGGAGGTCTACTGGAGAGGCAGGACCTCTGCCACTGCCTGGTGATAATGATGCCGCCCCCTCACTGTGTGTCATTGAAGTTCATGAGGGGAGCAGAACAAGGCCCTCCCACTTCTTGTGGCCAAAGAAATATCAGTGGAAAGCAGGTGGGAGCCAGAACTCAACAAGCATAGCCAACAGCAACAAGGAGTTTCCCTCCTTAGGTGCCAACAAAGAACAAGTAAGGAATCTGGGCTTCTACCTTCACCAGGTGCAACACCACCCCTTCCCTTGCTTGAGTGGTATCAAGTGGAAGCCAGCTGAAATAGAAGGTTTAATTAGAGTCTCATAACAATGTACCCAAAATGTCCAGGTTCCAATAAGAAATCATTTACCGTATCAAAAACCAGGAAGGTCTCATACTGAATCAAGATTGTCAATATATGCCAAAACACAGATGTCAAAAATGTTGGAATTATCTAACAAAGATTTTGAAGCAACCATTATAAAAATGCTTCAACAAGCAATTACAAGCATGCTGGAAACAAGAGGGGAAAACGTAGAAGTTCTCAGCAAGGAAATATAAAGCTTCAGTAAATAAATACAAGATATAAAGAAGAAGCAAATGGAAATTTTAGAACTGGAAAATACAATAACCAAAATTTTTAAAAACAAAAAACCAAAACAGTGGGTGAGCTTAGCATCAGAATGGATGAGACAAAGTAAAGAAATCATGAACTTGAAGACAGAACAATAGACCAAAATAATAATAATAATTATTATTATTATTATTATTATTATAGAGATTCAGGGATATGCAAGACTATAAGAGATCTAATAATCATGTCATGGAAGCCCCAGAGAAAAAGAAGAAATAGGGCAAGTTTGTAAAAGTACTTGAAGAAATAATGACTGAAAACTTCCCAAATTTAGCAAAGGACATGAATCTACAGATTCAAGACACCAGAAATTCCAAATGGGAAACCTAAATGTAAAACGTAAAGCTATAAAATGTTTGGGGAAAAAACAAACAAACCTAGAATGATATCTTCAGAATCAAGGGCTAGGCAAAGAGTTCTCAGACCTGACACCAAAAGTATAATCCATAAAACAAAAAATCAATATATTGGGCAACATCAAATTGTAAAAATTTTTGCATTGAATGACTGCAAAAAGGATAAGACAAGCTGTATGGTGGGAGAAAATATTTGTAAACTTCATAGCCAACAAGAGACTAAGAGCAATAATATATTTTTCAGACTCAAAATTAACAGTAAAAAATGCAAACAATCCAATTAGAAAGTGGGAAAACCATGTGAGGGACATTTCACTAAAAAAGATTTACAGGAGACAAATGAGCACATGAAAAAATGTTCCATGAGGTTCACCATTAGGGTAATGCAAATTAAACCACAATAAGAGGGGCGCCTGGGTGGCTCTACCTTCAGCTCAGGTCATGATCTCAGGGTCCTGGGATGGAGCCCCACATCGGGCTCTCTGCTCAGCAGGGAGCCTGCTTCCTCCTCTCTCTCTGCCTGCCTCTCTGACTACTTGTGATCTGTCAAATAAATTTAAAAAAAATAAAAAAACACAATAAGATACTATCATGTATCTATCAGGTTAGTGAAAATAAAACACAGTGACAAACCAATACTGACATGAATGTGGAGAAACTAGATTACTCATGCGTTGCCTGTGGTGTAGACACTCCGGAAAACAGTTTATAAGGTCTTTAAAAACTAAATGTACAGCTACCATATGGCCCAGCAACTGTACTCCTAGGAATTTATCCTAAAGAAATAAAAACTTATGTTCACACACACACATTTAAAGAAAAAAAAAACCCTGTGCATAAATGTTTATAACAGCTTTATTTTTAAAAGCCAAAAACTGGAAACAGCCCAGATACTCTTCAACAGATAAATGGTTAAAAATAAAAAACTTTGGTATATAATACTACCATGGGGTAGTAAAGCAATAAAAAGAATGCAATAAAAAGCAATAAAAAGAAATACAGGGGTGCCTGGGTGGCTCTGTCATTAAGCGCCTGCCTCTGGTTCAGGTCATGATTCCATGATCCTGGGATCAAGCCCTGCATCAGCCTCCCTGCTCAGGAGGAAGCCTGCTTCTCCCTCTCCCACTCCCCCTGCTTGTATTCCCTCTCTTGCTATCCCTGCCTCTGTCAAATAAATAAATAAAATCTTTAAAAATAAATAAATAATAAAAAGAAATACAAGATTTCTTTATTACTTGGATGAATCTCTAGAGAATTATGCTGAGTGGAAAAAAGCCAATCCCAAATGTTTACATATTTTATGATTCCATTTATATGATATTCTCAAAATTACAAAATTCTAGAAATGGGTAACAGATTGGCGACTGCCAGAGGTTAAGTATGGGGTGTTGCTCTTAATGGGTAATAACAGGGATCTCTGTGGTAGGGAAAATGCTTTGTGTCCTGATGGTCAATGTCAGCTTCCTGACTGGGATACTGTTCCATAGTATGTAAGATGTTACCATTTCGGGAAACTGGGAAAAGGAGTCTTTCTGTGTTATTCTCTACAACTGCATGTGGATCTACTACTACCTTCAAATAAAACTTTAATCAAAAAAATAAAAATATTGGGACACCTGGGTGGCTCAGTCAGTTAAGCGTCTGCCTTTGGCTCAGGTCATGATCCCAGGGTCCTGGGATGGAGTCCTGCATCAGGCTCCTTGCTCAGTGGCAAGCCTGCTTCTCTCTCTGCCTCTGCCTGCCACTCTGCCTGCTTGTGCTCTCTCTCTCTCTCTCTGACAAATAAATAAATAAAATCTTTTTTTAAAAAAAATTAAACTGACAGAAAAAAATTATAAAACATTAATTCTAAAAATGCCTCTTGACATCACTTCCCTGTTCTATACTACAGCCCATCTCTAAAGCCAGAAGAACAGGGCAGGTAGCAGGTAGGTGGCCAGCAGACCAAAGCCAGGAAGGATCCAGGCAAAGGAAACAGACCTCAGCCCGGAGCTTAGGATTCAGACAGATCCCAGCTTAGCAGGAAGATGGAAGTCCAATTAACCTGTGTTCTCCTTCACAGAAAAACTTCTAAAAAAAAAAAAAAAAGTTTTCTTTTCTCTTTCCTGACTCCTCTTTCCATTCCATTTCCTCCTCCTCCTTCCATTCTCTCTTAAATGCATTCCAATCAAACTTTGCCCACATGGTTTTACCGAAAGATCTCTGACCAAGATCATTCACTCCACCATTCAAGCTTCTTCTAGCTGGTCAAAGAATTAAATTAACATGAGACTGATCAACAGGAAAAAAGAACAGAGTTTAATTATGTGTACAGATGCCCAATCATGAAATTGAGACCTAAAGAAATGACCAAGGCAGGCAGCTTTTATAATTTTTAGACAAAGAAACATAAATTCAGGGAGGAATTGACAGGACAAAGAAAACTTATGTTTGGGACTTCAATTAGCAAGGAATTTTAAGCAGAATTTGGGCTGGGGTAATAAATTAGTAAAGTAACAAGATTTGTTTATATAGGCTGCTTCTTCAGCCCTAAATTCCCTGTCTCTGATGTTAAGGCTGTCTCTCCACCTGCTGGCGAAGGGAGGGTACCTCTTACGTGGGAGTTTATTTTCTGCTTTCTAGGAACAAAGCAGGGGTCAGAGTGTTCTTCCTGCATTTGCCATTTCTTAAATGATTTTATTTTTTATTTGTTTTCTTTGAGAGAGAAATGAGAGTGAGCACACACAATTGGGGGGTGGGGCAGAGGGAGAGAGAGAATCCTCAAGCGGACTCCCTGTTGAGCTTGGAGCCCAACCTCAGGCTCGATCCCAGAACCCTGAGATCACCACCTGAGTCAAAATCAAGAGTTGGATGCTCAACCGACTGAGCCACCCACGTGCCCCTCTTAAGTAACTTTAATGTAATATAATCAATATGCCAAAGTGGTGCATTTTAGGGTGGTCTGCCCTCGGCACCCATAGGAGAGATTGATGATAACTCTAAGAAACTGATATAATATGATGCAAACAGAGCTGATAATCATCAGGTATATAGTAGTAAACTAGAGCAGCTGAAATATTTCTGTACATCTGCCCTAAAGCTTAGGTACCTCCTAGCTGCCCTGATTCTTCCCAGGAACACCACCTGCCCCCATCTCCCTATGATCCTAAAGGATTGATACTAGCCCAGCAGGGGTCTCTAGGGTATATACCCTATTCCACACCATATTTCCATACCCATAGCATGGGTTGTTAAATATTTTGAATGTCCTCCGTGCTAGGAAGATGGTAAGTACTATAGAAATGAAAAACAGAGCAAGGCAGGTGATAAGAACTGTGATTTTTAATTGAATGATCAGAATTAAGTTTCATCAAGAAGGTGGCATTTGAGGGGCGCCTGGGTGGCTCAGTGGGTTAAAGCCTCTGCCTTCGGCTCGGGTCATGATCCCAGGGTCCTGGGATCGAGCCCCGAGTCGGGCTCTCTGCTCAGCAGGGAGCCTGCTTCCTCCTCTCTCTCTCTCTCTGCCTGCCTCTCTGCCTACTTGTGATCTCTGTCTGTCAAATAAATAAATAAAAATCTTAAAAAAAAAAAAAGAAGATGGCATTTGAGAAGAGATCTGAAGGAAGGAAGAGAATGAGCCTTGCAATTATCTGGAAGAAAACAGTCTATTTAGAGGAACAGCAAAGGGGACAGAGGAACAGGAGATGAGAACAGTGAAGTAGTGGGGTACCACATCCTGGTGGACTTCGTAAAGGCTTTGAAACTGACTCGTGTGAGATGGGAGCCCTTGGAGGGTGTTCGGCAGAGATCATAGATCTATAGATACAGATGTAGGTGTGGATGACTTTAATGAGATATAATTTATATACCATATAATTCACTCAGTAAAGTGAACTTTCCAGCTTTATAGTATATTCACAGAGTTGTGTAGCCATCACCAAGGTCAATTTTAGAACATCTTCATCATCCCAAAAGGCAAGCCCTTCCTTTCAGATGCCACCTCCTAATCCTTTCACCAGCCCTCACCCCAAACCATAGTAATCACCAATCTACTTTCTAGCTCTATAATATTTGCTTCTTCTGGACATTTGGTACAAATGGGATTGTATGATATGTGCTCTTATATGACTGGCTTCTTTCACTTACCCTACTGTTTTCAAGATTTATCCATGTGGCAGCACATTTCAGTACTTCATTCCTTTGCACGGCCAAATATCCCATTGTCTGTATATACTACATTTTATTTAATCCATTCATCTGATAGTGGAATCCAAGGTTGTTTCCACTTTTTGACTGTTAGGAATAATGGTGCTCTGAACATTCATATACAAGTTTTTATTCGGGCTTATGTTTTCATTTCTGTTTGGTGTATACTTCAGAGTGGAACTGCTAAGTCAGCTGGTAGCTACATTTAACTTTTCATGAAACAGCCAGACTGTTCTTCTACAGTGGCTACATTTTACACACCAATCCTGAGGGTTCTTTCTTCACATTGTTGCTAACTCTTAATCTTATTTTTATACAAGTCATCATAGTGGGTGTGAATTGTTACGGCACTGTGGTTTTGATTTGCATTTTCCTGATGACTGATGGTGTTAAGCATTGGTTCATGGGCTTAGTGGCTATTATTTATCTTCTTTGGAGAAATGTCTATTCCAATCCCTCATGTATTTTTTTAATTGGGTCTTTTTATTGAGTCACAAGTATTCTTTATATATCCTAGATTTGCAAATATTTTCTCCCATTCTGTGGGTTGCCTTTTTGCTTTGTTGATGGTGTCCTTTGAAGCATAAAAATTTTTAATTTTGGGTGCCTGGGTGGCTCAGTGGGTTAAGACTCTGCCTTCGGCTCAGGTCACCATCCCAGGGTCCTGGGATGAAGTCCCGCATCAGGCTCCATTTGCTTGGCAGGGAGCCTGCTTCCTCCTCTCTCTCTCTCTCTCTCTCTCTGCCTGCCTCTCTGCCTACTTGTGATCTCTCTCTGTCAAATAAATAAAATCTTTTTTAAAATTTTTTAATTTTGATGAAGTGTAGTTTATCTATTTTTTTCTTTTATTGCTTATACCTTTGGTGTTGTAGCAAAGAATACATTGCCAAATCCAAGATCATGAAGATTTACAACTATGTTTTTAAAGAGTTTGGCTTTTTTTTTTTTTTACTCGAGATTTCCTTGGAGAGGAGCAACCTGGAGTCTTTTTTTTTTTTTTTAAGATTTTATTTATTCATTTGAGACGGAGAGAGTGAGAGTCCTCCAACTTTTTCTTCTTTTTTCAAGATTGTTTGGGCTATTCTAGGGTTTTTGAATTCCATATGAATTTTAGGATCAGTTGCCAATTTCAACAAAGAAACCAGTTGGGATTTTGATAGGGACTGCATTAAATCTATAGATGAATTTGGAAAGTATTGCGATCTTACTAATATTCTGAATTATGAGCATGGGATGTTTTCCATTTATGTAGATCTTTTTTAATTTCTTTCAAATATGTTTTGTAGTTTTCAGAATATAAGTTTTGTACTTCCTTTGTTTTATTCCTAAGTGTTTTATTCTTGTTGATGCTCTTATAAATGAAATTGTTTTCTTAATTTCATTTTTGGATTGCTCATTACAAATGTATAGAAATACAATTGATCTTATAATTGGTATCTTATCACTTCAGTGAACTCATTAATTAGTTCTAATAGTTTTTTAGTGTATATCTTGGGATTTTCTGAATATAAGATCATGCCATCTGCAAATAGAGATAGTTTCATTTCCTTTCCAACCAGAATGACTTTTAGTTCATTTTCTTGCCTGATCCATATTTTTTTAAAGATTTTATTTATTTATTTATTTGACAGACAGAGATCACAAATAGGCAGAGAGGCAGACAGAGAGAGAGGAAGGGAAGCAGGCTCCCCACTGAGCAGAGAGCCCGAATCGGGGCTCGATCCCAGAACCCTGGGATCATGACCCAAGCTGAAGGCAGAAGCTTTAACCCACTGAGCCACCCAGGTGCCCCGCCTGATTCATATTTTAACAAATCCCTCTGGCTGCCATGTTGAGAATACACCATATCAGGATGAGAGAAAAGCAGAAGTCCAGGTGGAAAAGATTGTGTGGGAGTAGGCAGGAGTGGCCAGGAGCTGGTGGGAGTAGAGAAAGGGTCACAAACTGACTCAGGACATTTCTCTTTTGTTCTTCTCTCCTTTACTTCTTCTTTGTCTTAATGAGCTTCTTGGTGATTTTTTTTTCCCCTTGCCCAACAACAAAGCCAGCACTAACTTTTAAAATCTTCCTGCGGTAAAATTCTTAGTAAGCAGTTCTGCACGAAGGAAACAGATACCAGACAGGAGACAAGAGAAACCCAAACCCTACATGTTCCATTTCTGCAAGAATAGAGCCTATAAGACTGATTGGACTGAAGACCTATTTTTATGAAAGGAGGAAGAGAGAACTACCCATCACCAGGTCTCAGAAATGCTGCAACCCTCAGCAACCAGCTAAAAATAGCCCAGGCAAGGAACTCTGTGCCCAGACTTGAGGGCCCTCGATGCTCTGGGAAAAGAGGATATTTCAGGCTCCTCCAGTGAGCAGCCATCCCAAACGATCAG
The DNA here is from genome assembly GCA_003697995.1 of Taxidea taxus jeffersonii. Taxonomy (NCBI): domain Eukaryota; kingdom Metazoa; phylum Chordata; class Mammalia; order Carnivora; family Mustelidae; genus Taxidea; species Taxidea taxus. The sequence continues at coordinate 21,008 of ML108856.1, read as the reverse complement.
ATCCTTCACCTTGGGGAAACCAGCTTACCCAATCTTCCTTAGGAACTTCTCCCAGAAGATAGCAATGCAGGAAAATTCTCCATAAGTCCCCCTCACCCAGATCCTTCAAATCAGATGTGCTTGATCTGCCCCTCCTGGTAGTCAGGATCCTAGAATTCTAATCAGGACTGGGGCCGACAGTGAGGCCGGGGAGTCACCTTGGTCACTGACATGACTCTGAGAGTGAGGGCCTCCTTAAATTGTACATTTGCTTGCCTCATGGTACTGCCAACATTGGTTCTCATACCAGGTCTGCACTGACAGGCCATGTGGACCAGGGCAAATCCTTTGTCCTCTCTGGGCCTCAGTTTGCTCATCTGAGAAGTTGAAGTGCTGGACTTAAGTCAGTGTTTCTCAATAATGACCTATGAACTCAAACTAATCCTTAATTTTCAGATTCACAAAACCTCTACCAAATGTCCTCACTGATTAAAATCTATAAATTTATTTTTAAGATTTTATTGGGGTGCCTGGGTGGCTCAGTTTGTTGAGCATCTGCCTTTGGTTCTGGTCATGATCTCAGTCAGGGTCCTGGGATCAAGCCCTGTGGTCATGCTCCCCACTCAAGGGGAAGCCTGCTTCTTCCTCTCCATCTGCCTGCTGTTCCTCCTGTTGTTCTCTCTCTCTCTGAAATCAAAAAATAAAATCTTAAGAGATTTTATTTATTTGTTTGATGATGGGGAGGGGCAGAGGAAGAGAGAAGAGAGACTCTTAAGCTGACTCCATGCTGAGTAAAGAGCCCCATGCGGGGCTTGATCCCAGGACCCTGAGATCATGACCTGAGTCAAAACCAAGAGTCAGACTCTTAAACAAAATGTGCTACCAAGGTGCCCCTATAAATTGATTTTTAAAAATTATGAGAACTTAATGTATGACTATAGAATTAGTAGATAGATTCCATGTCCTCTATAGGACTCATCCTTCTTAAAGAAATTGCTTAATCTTATCTAGAGCCCTCAGGGGGGTCTCCCCAGGAGCTATTCTAACTTTGCTCCCGACCCTGACCCAACATGACTGGACCAGAGATAGAACCTAGACTTACGATGAACCAATCTATAGCCTGGACTGAGTCAAGCAGATTATCCCTTTCAAATGGGCATTGTATAGACCCCATAGTCAATAATGGTGTGCAGTCCAGTGGTCAAATCAGACAGATTGAGGTTGATAGCCATGGGACACATGTGCAAGCAGAAGTAGCTGCTTATAAAAAGGAGGAGGCAGAGAGAAGCAGTGATGAATAAGTCCTGTGGCCCATGAAAGATGACAAACTACTTGGCTCTTGAAAGATGTAGAGTACCCTCAGTTCCTGACTTTCCTGTGCTAGTGTCAACATGAATCATGAACTGCCCTCATTCTTGAATTGAGCCCTTATACAAACCACAGCCAAAGGAATTGTGATTAAAGCAGAAGAAAGGACAAACCCTTCAACAATACAATTGATTGCTATACTTGAAAAAGATTGAGAGAGATTCCTGCCTCATACTGTAAAGAAAAAAATTTTAGAAGGATTAAAAAGAATCATAGAGGAAAACATAGGCAGTAACCTCTTCGATATCAGCCACAGCAACTTCTTTCAAGATATGTCTCCAAAGGCAAAGAAAACAAAAGCAAAAATGAATTTTTGGGACTTCATCAAGATCAAAAGCGTCTGCACAGCAAAGGAAACAGTCAACAAAACAAAGAGGCAACCCATGGAATGGGAGAAGATATTTGCAAATACAGTACAGACAAAAGGCTGATATCCAGGATCTATAAAGAACTTCTCAGATTCAACACACACAAAACAGATAATCATGTAAAAAAAATGGGCAGAAGACATGAACAGACACTTCTCCAATGAAGACATACAAATGGCTATCAGACACATGAAAAAATGTTCATCATCACTAGCATCAGGGAGATTCAAATTAAAACCGCATTGAGATACCACCTTACACCAGTTAGAATGGCCAAAATTAGCAAGACAGGAAAGAATGTGTGTTGGAGAGGATGTGGAGAAAGGGGAACCCTCTTATGCTATTGGTGGGAATTGCAAGTTGGTGCAGCCACTTTGGAAAACAGTGTGGAGATTCCTTAAGAAATTAAAAATAGAGCTTCCCTATGACCCTGCAATTGCACTACTGGGTATTTACCCCAAAGATAGAGATGTAGTGAAAAGAAGGGCCATCTGTACTCCAATATTCATAGCAGCAATGGCCACAGTCGCCAAACTGTGGAAAGAACCAAGATGCCCTTCAACAGACGAATGGATAAGGAAGATGTGGTCCATATACACTATGGAGTATTATGCCTCCATCAGGACAGATGAATACCCAACTTTTGTATCAACATGGACGGAACTGGAAGAGATTATGCTGAGTGAAATAAGTCAAGCAGAGAGAGTCAATTATCATATGGTTTCACTTATTTGTGGAGCATAGGAAATAACACAGAGGACACATGGAGATGGAGAGGAGAAGGGAGTTGAGGGAAATTGGAGGGGGAGATAACCATGAGAGACTGTGGACTCTGAAAAACAATCTGAAGGTTTTGAAGGGGTTGGGGATGGGAATTGGGTGAGCCTGGTGGTGGGTATTATGGAGGGCACATATTGCATAGAGCACTGGGTGTGGTGCATAAACAATGAATTCTGGTACACTAAAAAGAAATTTAAAAAATAAAAAAATATTTTTTAAAAAAAGAGTTCAAAAAAAAAGTAATGTTTAAAAAATGAATTTTAAAAATACATGTTCCCAAACAAGACCCGTCTTTATGTTGCCTACAGGAGACTCATTTTAGTCCTAAAGACACGTGCAGATTGAAAGTGAAGGGATGGAGAAACATTTATCATGCAAATGGAAGTCAAAACAAAGCCGTAGTAGCCATTCTTATATCAGGTGAACTAGATTTTTTTTTTAAGATTTTATTTATTTATTTGTTAGAGAGAGAGAGAGAGAGAGCACAGGCAGTCAGAGTGGCAGGCAGAGGCAGAAGGAGAAGCAGGCTCCCTGCTAAGCAAGGAGCCCGATGTGGGACTTGATCCCAGGATGCTGGGATCATGACCTGAGCCAAAGGCAGCTGCTTAACCAACTGAGCCACCCAGGCGTTCCACGAACTAGATTTTAAACCAAAGACTGTAACAAGAGATGAAGAACGATAATATATCATAATTAAGGGGTCTATCCAATAAGAAGATCTAACAAGTGTAAGTACTTATGCCCCCAACATGGGAGCACCCAAATATATAAAACAATTAATAACAAATATAAAGTTTGTTTGAGTTCATTGATAATAATACAATAACAGTAGGGGACTTTAATATCCCACTTACATCAAAGGACAGATCATCTAAACAGAAAATCAACAAGGAAACAACAGCTTTGAATGACACACTGAACCAGATGGACTTAAACAGATATATTCAGAACTTTCCGTCCTAAAGCAGCAGAATATACATTCTTTTCAAGTGCACATGGAACACTCACTGGAATACTGGGTCATAGATCAGGCCTCAACAAATACAAAAAGATTGAGATTATACATGCATATTTTCTGACCACAACACTATGAAACTTGAAGTCAACCACAAGAAAAAGTCTAGAAAGACCACAAGTACATGAAGATTAAACAATACGCTACTAAACAATGAATGGGTCAACCAGGATCAAAGAAGAAATTAAAAAAAGAATACATGGAAACAAATGAAAATGAAAACCCAGCAGTCCAAAACCTTTGGGATGCAGCAAAAGCAGGCCTAAGAAGCTGGTATATCGTAATAAAAGCCTACCTCAAGTAGCAAGAAAAATCTCAAATGAACAACCAGTCTTACACCTGAAGGAGCTAAAAAAAAAACAAAGCCTAAAGCCAGCAGAAGGAAGGAAATAATAAAGATTAGTGCAGAAATACTGATAGATAAACTAAATACAATAGAACAGATCAATGAAACCAGGAGCTGGTTCTCTGAAAAAATTAATAACATTAATAAACCCTTAGCCAGACTTATCAAAAAGAAAACAGAAAGGACCTAAATAAATCAAATCATGAAGGAGAGAGAAAAACTAACAACCAGCACAATGGTGATTAATTCAGACGAGAATCATCAACGGACGCTAAGTCAAATGAATGGAGGTTTAGTGGGATGAGGATATTGGCATAGTTTGAGAGTATCTTTTCACAATATACTTATCAATTACAAAGAGAAAAATGCGAGGAAACCTAGCAGACATCAAATTTACCAAGCAATCAAGATTAATGTCACCAGCGGTCAAACAAGTCAATATCAGGAGTTTCCTGATGTGATGAAATGGGAAGAGGACATCATCACTTCTATATATTCCTCCCAAGAAGGCATATCTGAGTCTGGTCCTGAGGAAACCACACCAATCTACATTCTGCAGAATGAAAGGTCTGTACTCTTTAATAAGGTTGTAAGGACAGAGAGAGACTAAAGAACTGTTCTAGAGGGAAGGAGACAAAAAACATGTGATTATTAAGTGAAAAACGTGAACCAAACAGGAAAGAGACATTGTTGAATAGTTGGAAATTTGAATGATCCTTGGATAGGATGTCAGCGTTATACCAATGCTGACTTCTGATGTCCTGGTTTGGAGGGTCATATGTCCTTGGTTTGAGAAGAGGCACACCGAAGATTCTAGGAATTTAGGGCATTGTGTTACAAAGATATATATTTATACAACTTTTATATTTTGGATTTGAAATACTACATCAGCCAACTACATGTATATGACATTTATTTATCATTAGTGCCCCTAAGATAGATTATGTAATTGTGTCTTTCAGTCCTACTATTATATTTTTTTCAATTTAACAAGAATTTCTAATTTTCTAGAATTCTTACTTGCAACTTTTCCCATAAGAAAAAGACTTTTCCCATCTTTTCTTGTTTTACAGAATATACCAATTGCACATGCCACAAGTACCTCCATATCAGCCTGATCAAAATGGAACTCTCCGTCTTTGCTTTCAAGCCCATGGATCTTGCCGTCTCAGAGGTCACTGAAAGCAACAGGTTTCTCTCTGAGTGGAATGAGGAGCCACTGAAGGGTTTTGAACACAGAAGTGACATGATAAAATTTTCTTTTTTTTTTTTTAAGATTTTATTTATTTATTTGACAGACGGAGATCACAAGTAGGAAGAGAGGCAGGCAGAGAGAGAGAGGAGGAAGCAGGCTCCCCGCTGAGCAGAGAGCCCAATGCGGGGCTCGATTCCAGGACCCTGGGATCATGACCTGAGCCGAAGGCAGAGGCTTTAACCCACTGAGCCACCCAGGTGCCCCATAAAATTTTCTTTTCAAAAGAATCAGCCCAGGGGCGCCTGGGTGGCTCAGGTGGTTGAGCGGCTGCCTTCGGCTCAGATCATGATCCCAGCATCCTGGGATCAAGTCCCACATTGGGCTCCTTGCTTGGCATGGAGCCTGCTTCTCCTTCTGCCTCTGCCTACCACTCTGTCTGCCTGTGCTCGCTCTCTCTCTTTCTCTGACAAATAAAAATAAAATAAAATAAAATAATTTAAAAAAAGAAGTTCATGGAAGTGTAGATAAGAGTTCAGGAACTTAGTCTGGAGACTCCAGTATTAAGAGGGTAGACATAGGAAGGTGAATGATCTATGGAGACTGAGGGGGAACTGCCAGTGAGGTCGGAGGTCAACCAAGAGAATTCGAGTGCTTAAAGACAAGTGGTGACAGTGCTCAAAGAAGGAGTGATTGCCTGCGTCCAACGTAAGATGGGACCTGAGAATTGAACATTAGATTTATGTATAAGGAGATTATTGTTGATCTTGACAAGATTTATTTTGGCAGAGTGGTGAGGGCAAAATCTTTGATTAAGACAGAACGGGAGATGAAAACTCAGAAGCAACTAGTTTAGATGAGTTTTTCAAGTTCACCAGCAACAAGGGGAGGAGAGAAAGGCAGTACCTGGAGGGGGAAGCAGAGGATTATTTGTTGTGTTTTAAGGTGTGGAAATACCTGCCTGTTTGCATACTGATGGGAATGATACAGTAGAGGGGTAATGACACAGGATAGAGGGGAGGCAGTGGTGAAGCTGTGTCCCTAGGATGGAGGGAAGGAATGGGATGTAAGGGCATAGGGGAAGGAGCTGGGCTGATTTAAGACCAGAGATGGTGACTTCATAATAAGAGAAAGATAGAGGATCAGGTAGTTGGGTAGATCTGATGTTGGGAGCTCATGGGAATTCTCTACTGACTCTTCCTTTTTTTTTTTTTTTTAAGATTTTATTTATTTATTTGACAGACAGAGATCACAAGTAGGCAGAGAGGCAGGCAGAGAGAGAGGAAGAAGCAGGCTCCCTGCTGAGCAGAGAGCCCGATGCGGGGCTCAATTCCCGGACCCTGAGATCATGACCTGAGCCAAAGGCAGAGGCTTTAACCCACTGAGCCACCCAGGTGCCCCTCTAATGACTCTTCTAATTCTCAGGGAAATCAAGGTAGTTATCTGCAGATGAGGATGGGAGAGATAAAGATATAAAATCATTGTCGAGGGGTGCCTGGGTGGCTCAGAGGGTTAAGCCTCTGCCTTCAGCTCAGGTCATGGTCTCAGGGTCCTGGGATCGAGCCCCGCATCGGGCTCTCTGCTCAGCAGGGAGCCTGCTTCCCCACTCTCTCTCTGCCTGCCTCTCTGGTTACTTGTGATCTCTGCCTGTCAAATAAATAAACAAAATCTTTTAAAAAAAATCATTGTCAAGGGAAGGAAAGGAGGGAGTAGAATAAGGAAAAAAAGGACAGTTACTGAATAGCATGCTGGGCCCCTTGAGGTTTTGGTAGTCATGAACTTAAGAGACCAGTCAGCACTTTGAAACTTTCAGTTCCCTGAATTGTATCTGTTCCTTTCTGTTTGTTCTTCGTGGTCCTTCATCAATTTTGCTGTTGATTTTTCAGAGATGTCTGGTGGTTAGTCATTGCCTATTCATGGTTGAAATGAAGGGCTAGGTTAATTCAGGTGGTTGGAGATACACTCTTCAGTTGGAAAGACCCTCCAAGGGCTGCACAGACTAAATGAAAGAAGACCCGCAGCTAGACACAAAGGTCAGGTCTCAGAAATAGGCATCCAGATGCAATCTAAAATCTTCTGGTATGAAATTATATTGTAACAGCAGTAAATGTCACCTGCAAAGAAAAGAGTATCAGACTGTCATCAGCAATCCTGAGGACTAGAAGCCAAACATCAACCCTGCAAAATTCTAGAATTCTAAAGCCAGCTCAATGACCAATACAACTTGAGGGTAGCATAAACACACCTTTCAAAGTATTGGGGTGTATCCCAACAAAATAAGGGAATAAACAAAGGAAGAAGGGGACAAGAAATAATGAATCCTTCTTAGGAAAATGACGAAGGGAAATTCTAGGAGAGAGGTTTACTTTTAATTATTCCTGGTTGCATACCTTTTTGTTAGATTTGAATGTCTAGGTTGTACATTTATCACTCTTCCAACTGTTAAAAAAAAAAACGAAAGAAATAATAGGCTCAAGGTGGAATCATTTGTCCCCAGGATACCAAACCAAGACTTAATTGTAGTTTCAACCTCTCCCAGGAGTGGAATTTTAGACCAATCCGTCTGGCATTTCCTAATCAGCATTAGTAAGGTCATCTGCCTGATAAGACCTCAGCCTGCCCCCCAGGGAAGGTAACATGCCTGAAATAATCTTTTTTTTTTCTTTTGCTAATAGCCTCCTTGTTTTGCCCTCCTTCCTATAAAAACCTTCCATTTCATACAGCTTCTTGGAAAGCCTGTCTGTTTATTAGGTGGGATGCTGCCCTGTTTGTGGACTGTTGAATGAGGCCAATTAGGCTCAAAAGGCTTCCACCTTTTCTTCCAATTCTGAATCCTTCTGTTTTTTTCCTCTTAATGAGAGAAAAGTTAAAGTAGACGTAAGGTCATCAAAAACCAAAAAAAAAAAAAAAAAGTCAAGGAGTCAGTATTCATTTGCCTTACAATTTTTACTTCCATGAAACTGTCCATATTTGTGTGTCCTCCAATCCAGACACACATTCACACCACTTATAAAGTGAAGGATGTAAATGAGGGTATATCAGCTGTTACAGTGAACAGATTTTGTGAGGTGCTTTCTGTTTTAATGCTTTTAAGTTTATCACATTTTATTGACTTCTGACATTTCACTTTCTTAGATTATAGGAGAGGTCTGTGTATATAGTTTGTTTTAAAAACATGCCAATAGCAGGGCATCTGGGTGGCTCAGTCAGTTAAGCTTCTGCCTCTTGATTTCATCTCAGGTCATGATCTTGGGATCATGGGAATCAAGCCCCGCTCTGGGCTCCAAGTTCATCCAGGAGTCTGCTTGAGATTCTCTCTCTCTCCTTCTCCTCTCCCCTCCCTCTGCCTCTCCCTTCCTCCACTCTCTCTAAAATAAATAAATAAATCTTTTTGAAAAATGTGCCAATGCCTGTACATTAACAAGATTTTTAAAAATAAAACATTTAATTTATTGGTCTTTTTGGGATATTTGATGTATCACCGGTATATCAAAACTGGCCATTAATTGCTTCAACAATATTTTCATGACACTGCTGAGGAATCAGCTGTTGAGAAATATGCAGGTTCCTTTTGTATATCTACACTAGCTTTATTCAGTTAACATTTTCCTCATTCACCATGTTTATCTTCTTAGGAGTAGTGGTAATTGGTTTTGTTTTGCCTTTAGTCTTAAAGCTTTTTTGGCTGGCTATATGAAATGCATTTCTGGATTTCTGCCCTCTTAGTGTGTTGTGGGTTATTGTCTTTGATACCCTCACGCAGCTACTCGAACTCCGGGTGACACCAAAGTTTTGTCCTTCAACAGATTTGATACAGCGACAAGATCTAAATGGTCTTCCAGTGGCATTGGGGGCTCAGTGAGAAACACAGGCATGGTACCCCTCAAGACCTTCGAGTTCACTCTCTTTCTTGCCATTTCTGAAGGCCATAGGTAAGTTCCTCTCAGTTCTGAGCTCTGACTTCTGCACCAAGCTCCCAGTCCAATTGGCTTTCCTTTACAGGGCAGGTCCGATTGAGCTGGCAGGATCTTCCCAGAGCCAAGTGAGGTGCCAGACAGTTCTGCCTGGAATCAAGCTCTGAGCCCTTCGGATCTCAATTCCCAGGTTTCTGAGTGGAAAATTCCAACCATTGCCTTGCTAAAACTGGGTCCAGATTAAGACCTGGACTGGCGTTCAGCAGGAGGTCTCAGGCAAATAAAATTTGTTTGAATGGGTTTCTTCCTATCTGAAGAGTGCCTATCTGAGTGCGCCACCTTCTGGCACTTGTGCTTCCTTTAATGCTCAAGAAGTATAGTCCTGGCAGGGGAGGAGAAGGGCGAGGGGGCTGGCATCAGAGTCTGGGATTTGGTCTGCGGGGTGATCAAGTGCTGGACCCACAGCAGCCCCATGTGCACTGGCCTGCATGCACAGACTACTCTGGGTTCCCCAGGCCGAGGAAGTGGCTGTGACTGTGGCCGGCCTGTGGGGTTGGCAGAGGGAGGGCCAGAGGGCACAGCTGTCCTGTGCACGGAGCAGGCGTGAGGCAGCTAGGGGCTGGGATGCCCCATGTCTATGGAGAACCCCTACTTTGTGAAAGGAGAAGTACAGAAAACAGTCAGCACCACCCAGGGATTATTCCAGAGATGGACAGAGCTCCTCCAGGACCCCCCTCCACAGCAATGAGGGAAGAAATTGACTGGATCACTGATGAGCTGAGGAACAACCTCTGGAGCATAGAATGGGATCTAGAGGAACTTGATGAGATCATAGCAGAGTTGAAGCAAATGCTAGAAAATTCAAACTCGATGCAACTGAATGAAATACAAGATAAACCTTCGTGCCAAGTACTCAGCAGATTGACAGGGGCATGAAGGATCAGATGTCAGCTTCATCTGTGCAGGCATTAGCTGAACCAAAGACTAGACAGGTGTGGCTAGGGGACAGTGGTGGCCAGAACTGGACTGCCGGAATACAGAGAAATATGGACACCTCGACCTCGGGCTCCAGTTGGCCAACTCCCATTCCATCAAGGAGCAGCAGGCGATCTGGAACAGAAGGATGAGCAGTGGGAGCTGGTCTCTGGCAGCATCAGGTGCTGAAGCACCAGTCCCAGCCCACCGGAGGGGAGCTAGAGGAACAGGCAGTATGTAGATTCTTCCCAGCGGATTTTTGGAGTGTGGTGAGGAGTGGGAACATGAGGCGGATACAGCTCTATAACTTCAGTGGAGATTCGGTCCCAGGGAGGACAGCACATGAACTGACTTTGCTTTATCATCCCATGAGTCTCCTGATCCATCAAACAGAAACTCTTGCTCTGCATCTTAAATTCTAACTTAATGACAAAAAGTTTACAAATTGAGCTTCGATTAATAAAAAAAAAAATCTTCCCTCTCAAAAATAAAACAAAGCTGGGGCACCTGGGTGGCTCAGTTAGTTAAGCGGCTACCTTCGGCTCAGGTCATGATTCCAGGGTCCTGGATATCTGACCCCTGCATCAGGCTTCCTGCTTAGTAGAGAGCCTGTTTCTCCCTCTCCCTCTGCCTGTTGCTCTGCTTACTTGTGCTCTCTCTCTGTCAAATAAATAAATAAAATCCTTTAAAAATTTTTTTTTAATTTAAAAAAATTAAAAAAAAATAAAGCGAACAAGAAAATAACAACAAAAGAGCAATAGTCCTGGAAGTTGCAGATATCTGGCAAAACGGCAAAAGTTTACTAAAAGTCATATAGTATTACAAGGGCCATTGTGGGCAACATTCCAATTAAACAAGATTGCTCATTTAAGAAATGCACTTGAGAAATGCTCGAGGGATTCCAAGTTGAATAAACAAAATGGGATATCTGCTTTAATTGGTATGCAGAAACTTCCAAAAGTCTTCAAGATTCCAAAATAGCTTCACTAAGAGACTCGTTACAAAAGGCTAATGAGGGGCGCCTGGGTGGCTCAGTGGGTTAAGGCCTCTGCCTTCGGCTCAGGTCATGATCTCAGGGTCCTGGGATGGAGTCCCGCATCGGGCTCTCTGCTCTGCAGGGAGCCTGCTTCCTCTCTCTCTCTCGGCCTGCCTCTCTGCCTACTTGTGATCTCTGTCAAATAAATAAATAAATAAATCTTTAAAACAAAAACAAAAACAAAAAAAAGGCTAATGAATAATTAAAGGCTCAAGAGGTTCCTAAAACACAAGGCAATAGGACTGCTGTGATTCCTACTACTTCCCTGCAGTGTCTTGTCACCTGCAGGCTCCCATTTTACCAAATTCTCTGTTTGAACTGCCTTTCCTCCCTAAAGAGACTATTAGACAGTTACCTCTTAAGATTGATTGATTGATTGATTGATTTTGTTGATTGATTGATTTTAGAGAGGGCAAGAGTGTGTGAGTGTGCAGAGAGGGAGGGGCACAGGGAGACAGAGAGAGAAGCTCAGACTCCCCACTGAGCAAGGAGCCCCATGTGGTGCTGGATCTCACAACCCTGAGATCATGACCTGAGCTGAAATCCAGGGTTGGCACTTAACCGACCTAGCCACCCAGGTGCCCCTAGACAATTACCTTTTTAAAATAAAACTACCCACTGGGGCACCTGGGTGGCTCAGTGGATTAAGCCGCTGCCTTCAGCCCAGGTCATGATCTCAGGGTCCTGGAATCTAGCCCCACATCGGGCTCTCTGCTCAGAGGGGAGCCTGCTTCCCCCTCTCTCCTCTCTGCCTCTTTGTGATCTCTCTCTCTGTCAAATAAATAAATAAAATCTTTAAAAAAAAAATAAGTAAAACTACCCACTGACAAACGACACTGAGGTATCCTCAGTCCTCAGTCAAAGACTGAATGATAGGGCCAAAGTTACAGAATTTCCTACACCTACAGAGGAAACCCGAAAGCTTTTTGAAGACTGTGGAGCCATTATCCGGGCCGGTGACCCTGGGCTGCCAGATCTTTATCACCTTGTACACTTTTGGCAGGTCCTGGGGAAGCCCAGATGGATGCAAGAAGCAAGATGGCAAAACCCCAAGAGTGATGAATTAGAGATCCTCAACCAGAAAGGACTGGCAGAATAGCAACTGAACATTTTATAGGCCATTCCTAGAGTCTTTCCTGTTCGCACTGATTGGTATATGATACAAACATGCAGACAAAATAAAGATAAATCTGTGGCAGGTTTTCAAGCCCATTTGGAAGGCCTGTTGGAAGGCTTGTTGGGTTCCACACAATAAATAAGTTCACCCAGCCTGCTTTAGCTGCCCTTTTTTCGTAAATGGATCATCTCCTAAAATCAGTGGTTGAACATAAGATAGGAGGCCATGCCTGACTGAATTCGTGACCGCAGCTGAGCATTTGGAAAGGACCCTGAAAAAGATCACAAACAAAAATCTGCCAAACTAATAGCTTCATGGCTACAACAGCTTCAAGGGTAGAAACTCAAAATAATACCTCTCCCATTGCATCCCACTAGGGGTCCATCATTAGAAAATCAATGGTCCAAAGGGTAATGCCTCAGGTATAAGACACTAGGACACTGGAAAAGAGATTGTCCTCAAAGGTCCTATGTAAATTCTCATACAACCTCATGTCTGCCTTCAAAGGAGGGATCCCATAGGGGCCTCACCCATAGCTGACGAGCTCTAAACTATTACCAATAGTAAAGTATTGCCAATAATTCTCCTGAACAGCCAAGGGGAAACTAAAATCAAAATTAATGGATACCTTATCAAATTCTAGTTGAAATACACTTTCTACTTTAAACACCACCCTCATAAAACAACAAATACCTCAGAGTAAGAAGGAAGGTGGGGTCATCTAAAAAAGTTCAGAGATAATTTATCATAATTGGTACAAATGGCTCTGGGACCTTTTACTGAAAAACACTTCTTACTATGTGATTCAGCCTATCCCCAGGCAGAGATCTTCTGTATAAATTAAAAGGGCATATGTTGGGGTGCCTGGGTGGCTCAGTCAGTTAAGCGTCTAACTCTTGATTTCGGCTCAGGTCATGATCTCAGGGTTATGGAACTGAGTCCCACATTGGGCTTCTTGCTCAGCAGGCAGTCTGCTGGAGATTCTCACTTTCTCTCTCCATTTGCCCCTCTGCCCACCACGTGTTCACATACACTCTGTCTCACTTTCTCTCAAATAAATAAATAGATAAATCTTTTAAAAAATGAAAAATGGGGCGCCTGGGTGGCTCAGTGGATTAAGCCGCTGCCTTTGGCTCAGGTCATGATCTCAGGGTCCTGGGATCAAGCCCTGCATCGGGCTCTCTGCTCCGCGGGGAGCCTGCTTCCTCCTCTCTCTCTGCCTGCCTCTCTGCCTACTTGTGATCTCTCTCTGTCAAATAAATAAATAAAATCTTAAAAAAAAAAAAAAAAAGGAAAAATGAAAGGGCTAATAGGTTTTTGCCTCCAATGCGGACCTCACCTTAGAATTCCTGACCAAGTCAAACCCGATCTTTTATGTTCCTTACAGTCTGCCCTTGACACAGAAGAGGAAGAATTCCCCCAAAAAGTTCCCTAATTTAATTGAGGTGCTTGAAAGTCCATGGCCTAATTTTTTTAAGGATTTATTTATTTCGGAAAGAGAGAGACAGCACAAATGGGAGGGGTAGAGGGAGAGAGAGAATCTCAAGCAGACTCCATGCTCCGTGTGAGCCAGACACAGGGCTCGATCCCATGATCCTCAGATCACTACCTGACCTGAAGCCAACAGTGAGACGCTTAACCAACTGTGCCACCCAGGCACCCCAGTGGCCTACTTCTAATACTGACATTGGAGGAATAAAAAGTGCAGAACCTACAAAGATTCATATAGATATAACTAAAACTGCTCCTAAATTACCTCAATGTCCATTCCAACCTGAAGCCACACAAGGCCTCACACCCGGAGTAGAAGGCCTAGTCACCCAGAGGCTTGTCATTCCCTGTGCCTGTCCTTACAACACGCCCATCTCGCCGGTTCAGAAATCCGATGCGCAAGGACGGCCGTGTGTCCAGGACTTCAGACAATTCACAAGACAGTTATTTCCCATTTGTTAGTTGCTTTGCACCCAAACCCCCTTTTGTCAGAAATTCCACTGTTATGGGATTTCTTTTCCTCTAGTGCCTGCAGTTCTTGGTTCTGCCACTTCAAAGAATGAAGAGGTAGACCAGATCAAGAGCAGTAGGCAGCAAAGTGAAGTTTATTGAGCAATAGTACAAAGTTCCAAAGAGGGAGGGGACAGGAGAGGGTTGCTGATTTGGCGTTTAGATCCCGGGGTTTTCATGGCCTTGTTGGCGGGCTGTTTTCATTTTTATTAACCCTCCAACAGGTTGGAGGGTTAATAAAAATGAAAACCTATCCTACCTACCTATCACGTGGGAAAGGGCGGACGGCTCCTTGTAAAGTCCTTTTAAGGGTGGTTTCCTCTTAGCGCAGGGGACCCCCCTTATCCCTGCCTGCCTTTTTCCCAACTATCCTTCATCACCATTTGCCTCAAAATGATGCACTGTGGTAAACCCCTGCTCAGCCTTCTTCAGCATCCCCGAGGACTTGAACAGCCTCTACCTATTTACCTTTACTTGGAACAACCAATGATTTACCTGGACAGTCGTGCCTCAGGCATTCCACGAGGGCCCTTCTTATTACTCCCAAGTACTTTATACAGAAGGAAAAATTCTCCTATCTACCCTTTAGGGTCTTCCAGCTGGACTAAGACTTAAATTTACATGAGACAGAGTAACCAGAGGGAAAAAATGCGAAGTTTCATTACATGTTGGCTGGGGGGGGGGGGGGGGCAGCCAACAATGAAATTGAGGCTCAAAGAAATGACCAAGGCGGGACACCTGGGTGGCTCAGTTGGTTAAGCAGCTGCCTTCGGCTCAGGTCATGATCCCAGCATCCTGGGATCGAGTCCCACATCGGGCTCCTTGCTCGGCAGGGAGCCTGCTCCTCCCTCTGCCTCTGCCTGCCTCTCTGTCTGCCTGTGCTCTCTCTCTCTCTCTCTCTCTCTCTAATAAATAAATGAAATCTTAAAAAAAAAATTTTTTTTTAATAAAAAAAGAAATGACCAAGGCAGGCAGTTTTCAATACATTTTAGACAAAGAGGCAACAAATTTGTGAGGAATTGACAGGATAAAGAAAACAGGTGTTTGGCTGCTTTAATTAGCAGGGAATTCTAAGCAAAAGTTCAGTTGAGGTAATAGATGAGGGAAAAAAGTGACAAGATTTGTTGCTACAGTTTTCACAGCTTTGAAGTTCCTGTCTCTGGTGATAAAGATGCCTTGTACTTCTTAGTACAAAGAGGATACTTTTTTTTTCTATTTACTTGAAAGAGATCACAAGTAGGCAGAGAGACAGGCAGAGAGAGAGAGGAGGAAGCAGGCTCCCTGCTGAGCAGAGAGCCTGATGCAGGGCTCGACCCCAGGACCCAGTGATCATGACCTGAGCTGAAGGCAGAGGCTTTAACCCACTGAGCCACCCAGATGCCTCAAAGAGGATACTTTTCATGAGAGATTTGTTTCCTGCTCTGGAGGAAACAGAGGAGGGTCTGAGTGTTCTTGCCCTGGCTGTCTCTTAAATAACTTTTATTTAAAACAATCAATATGCCAAAGTGGTACATTTTAGGGTAGCGTGCCCTTGACCCCTTTGACTTCAAGGCTTAAGCACTCCTGTTCTCTGGAGTACTTAAATCCATCCCTTTACAATGTTTAGTTAGCTTCTTGCTGCATTCAGTCACCAACGAGACCCCATAAAATATTCCATGTATTTGCTGTAATAGCTGAAAAGGGACACACAGTCTCTAAGGAAAAATTACAATTATTTCTAGACATCGTTCATGAGCTAGGTCAGAGTCTAAACTGGTTGTCTCCAAAAAGAATGCAAGTAATCCAGGGATTTTCTAGACCCACAACTAAAACATAGCTTTGTAGATTCTTAGGCCTGGCTGGATATTATAGACTGTGGGTTTCTGATTTTTTCTATCAACTCTGTACTCTATGAACTTACTAAAATTTCCATCCCTGAATCCCTTCCTTGGAAAGATAAACACGAGCAGGGTTTTATAAGGCTAAAAATGAGCTCTGTAAGAACTTCCTGCTTTACAGCTACCTTTTACTTTATTTGGGCCTGAAAAGAATAATCAAGCTCTGGGAACGCACACACAGGAACACAGTAATAGACAAAGTCCTTCATAGCATACTTGAAGCCGTTGCTGGTGTGTATCATAGTTGCCTTAAGGCTAAAGCTCAGCGCCTGGGTGGCTCAGTCTTTAACCATCTGCCTTTGGCTCAGGTCATGATCCCAGGATCCTGGGATCAAGCTCCACATCAGGCTTCCTGCTTGGCGGGAAGCCTGCTTCTCCCTTTCCCACTCACCTTCCTTTGTGTTCCCTCCCTCACTGTCTCTCTCTCTCTCTCTGTCGAATAAATTAAAAAATAAAAATCTTAAAAAAAAAAAAAAGGCTAATGCCCCAGCTCCAAGTTAGTACGAGCCTAAATCTGCAAGATTTAAACTTAGAAAAATGACATTTATTTGCAAACTTCATGTAAGGACCTATTCAGCCAGAGCGACTCCAGCTCGGTTAAAAGCCAGTTTGTTGTTTGTGCAGTAAAACTTAAACTGACCCTGCCCCCCCCCC
>ML108855.1:46113-56866 GCA_003697995.1 Taxidea taxus jeffersonii | reverse complement strand
ACCAAGTCTTAGACCAAGTTCTAGACCAAGTCTTAGACCAAGTCCTAGACCAAGTCTTAGACCAAGGTGTCGGCGGGGCTGCTTCCTTTGGGGATCTCTCCCCTTCACATGCTCTTGTGTGTGTGTGTGTGTGTGTGTGTGTGTGTCCTAATCTCCTCTTCTTGTAAAGTCAGCAGTCCTACTGGATTAGGACCACCCTAATGACCTCATTTTAACATAATTAGCTCTGTAAAGACCCTATGTTCCAGTAAGGTCACATTATGAGGTATTGGGGGTTAAGCCTTCTTCATATGAATTCTAGGGGGACATAATTCAGTCCATAATATGTGTGTAGCATAGATATTTATTTATAATTTAATGTAGAAGGGAGATCTATTGATTTGCCCTATAAATTGGGTTTTCTTATTAAGTTTTTTTTTTTATTTCAGTATAGTTAATATACAGTGTCATACACTTTGTTTTTGTTGCTGTAAATCCATCTGGAAGAAATTATAGCAGAACATTTCTCCTGTCCTCAGGAAGCCTGAGCTCTCCCTTCGCTCAGAGGGAGAGCCACTGGTCTGTTTTGATGTTTGAAAGAAAAGAAGATTCCGAGGCCTGAGTAGGACACCCTGGAGACCAGTCATGCCAGACTTTTGTCTTTGGAGAGTCTATGCCCTACAGGGGATCAGCTGTATTGTTCAAGAAAGAGAAGGACTCTTGATTCGGGATTTGAGGAGTTATGAAAGGAGTGGTCACTGCAAGCAAAGTCAGATTCTCTGAGACTGGGAGCAGCAGGTGAGAAGCAGAAACACATCAAAGGGGCACTTGGGTGGGAGAGTGGCTTGTACGCCCGGGAGGACTAAACACTAAGGGCTTTGACTTAGATCTTCATGTAGCTGAGATGGCAGATGGCTTCCCAACACCCATCCTCCCCTTCTCTCATTTAGGGACCGGACCTCCAGGAGTGTTAGCAGGGCACAGAACCACCCAAGTGGATACTGAAATTCCCAGCCTCCCTGCACCCAGAGATGAGCAGGAGTGATCTCAACACCCCGCTCATCCCCTCGGAGACATGGCAGTGTGACCAGGAGATTCTCTTTCCTCCTTTGCGTGGATGGGAATGTGGACATGGATGGACGTGAGTCAGCTTCCGCTGGGCCAGGCCCATGGCGCTCAGGTGGGGGATGGAGACATCAGAGGAATGAACTCGGTTCACAGAATGACCCCACGGTGCAGGCCCACCTCCCTCGTCTCGGACTGCTCACCCCTGGACTGTTACTGAAAGAAGAAATCAATTTAATTTTTTAAAGCTGCAGTGTTTTAGAAACTTTTTGTTGTAGCGGCTCAACTTCTGCATTGCTGTCTTAGATCTAGCGAGTGAGAACTTGAGTCAGACGTTAGGCCATGGAGAAACTCAAATCAGTTACATAGGCTGACAAAGCATGCGGAAACTGCTCCTTCCTTTAAAAAAAATTGGTTATAATTGATTTTGTGTTTAGCCCTATGGGAACCCTTGAGTAGATTATATTTCAACGGGAGATGGCACTGTGTGTGGACTTGAGTGTGAAAATGCATTGGCAGCAGGAGACCACTTCATACTGATGCGCTTCTAGAGAACACATTCTACATTGTACTTTTTTTAAAAAAGATTTTATTTATTTTATTTATTTGATAGACAGAGATCACAAGCAGGCAGAGAGAGAGAGGAGGAAGCAGGCTGTCCGCAGAGCAGAGAGCCCGATGCGGGGCTCGATCCCACGACCCTGGGATCACGACCCGAGCCGAAGGCAGCAGCTTTAACCCACTGAGCCACCCAGGTGCTCCTACATTGTACTTTTTTAAAGAAAGAAGTCAGGCTTTGTAGAACACTTGACAATTAAAAAATGCTGAACAGAAGGAACATCAACTCAGAAGAAGCTACTCTCGATATTTTGCATTATGCTCTTCCAGTTTTATTCTATGTGCGGGTAGACTTTGGGTTTAGAGGCTGGGGTTATCTGCAGAGACAGAATCACATGCGACTTTTTTCTTGCAACATCATAGCATGAACATACAAATCTCAAGATCGTTAGAAATGCCTGAAAAATGGACTTTGTAACGGTCGCGTCATAGTTCATCTCATGGCTAGTTTGTATTTGATTCGATCATTGCTTCTTTATTGGCCACTTGGGCTGTTTCTCGCTGTCTTTGCCACCACACACTGCAGCGACTATCTATGGTGAACATGTCAAGTTTAGCTGCGGGACATCTCTGAGCACCATCTGCATGGCTGGATGATTTGGGAATTTCCCACTTTCTGGGCCTTGCCTTGGCAAGGCAGAAGCTAAAATTCTCTGTTTCGCAGATTCCTTTGGGCTGTGGTTGCAGCTGGGGGCCGAGAGTCACAGACACACAGAGACACTTAGAGCTGGTAGGTGGGAGAGGCCCTGCGGTTGTCACCCACAGAGGGGTGCTGCTGACGGGCTGGCAAAGGTGGGGGGGCCACGTATGGATTTCACAGGCTGCATTCGAGGAGCATCTATGGGCAACTGCTGCACTGAGCAGTCTTGGCCACCCAGTTTCACTAAGGCGGCTTTGGTGGCACAAGTTGACGTCATTCCAAGCGGTGAGCCACAGACCCCAGAACTTGGCACTCCCACAGGTGAATTCTCTGAGTTTTCTACTATCCTCTAAGAAAATCGGGTTTGGCTTAAGCAGAGTGAGTTTTACTGAAATGGGCATGCAAAATGGTACAGCTACTCTGGAAGATGGTTTGCGTTTTCTCACAAAGCTTACACATAGCTTTACCTTAGAATCTAGCAATTGTGTCCTTAAATATTTGCCCAACTGATTTAAAAATGTACGTCCTCACAGACGTGCACATGGATGTTTAGAGCAGCTTTATTCCAGACTAGAAGCAACTGATGTCCTTCAACAAGTAAATGGGTTTGCAGACTGGGGTACCTCCAGACAACAGGACACCATTTGGTGATGAAGAGGCATGGGCTGTCCAGCCGTGCAAAGGACCCGGATGGATCCTAAAGGCGTACTGTGATGTGGAAGAAGCCAGTCTCAACGGTGACATACTGTCTGCTTCCATTTATGTATGTTCTGGAAAAGGCAAAACTGTACGAAAGATAAACAGATCAGTGGTTTCCAGGGGTTCGAGGGGAGGGGAGGGTTAAACAGAGGAAGCACAGGGGATTGTTTTAGGGCACTGATGCTGTAGGACACCACAGTGATGGGTACATAATACTATGTGTTTGTCAAAGCCCGTAGAGCCGTACCCCAAAGAGTGAACTCTCATGTATGCAGCAAAAAATCTTGTGGGTCATGGGCTCCTAGGACAGGAGGCAGAATGTGAAGAATTTAATTATAAGGGCGCCTGGATGGCTCAGTGGGTTAAAGCCTCTGCCTTAAGCTCAGGTCATGATCCCAGGGTCCAGGGATCGAGCCTCACATCGGGCTCTCTGCTCGGCAGGGAGCCTGCTTCCCCCCCCCAACCGCCGCCCCCTGCCTGCCTCTCTGCCTACTTGTGATCTCTGTCTGTCAAATAAATAATAAATAAAAATCTTTAAAAAAAAGAGTTTAATCATAACAGGAGTGGACAAAATAACCTCCCTGAAGGGGCGGAGGCAAAGGTGTTGACCTATATAACTCTGGAAATGAATGACGTCTGTAGGAAGGAGGCCAAATGGCCTGTATGTGAATACCAAACCCTCGCTGATAAACTTGGTTCCCATAAGGTTTTGAGTGACAGTTCTGATATTGATATACATGTACGAGAAAGGAATGATTCAGTAGATAGCTATCGTGGTGGGAGCCAGGGTTCTCCCTACTGGAGCGGAAGTTGCCAGATAAGCAAGGGAAGAGGCCCAGATGATCCCTGGGGTACCGGGCTAGTTGGACTCATCAATATGAACTCCTGTTTAGCTTAATGCAGATAAAGATGGTTACATGGAGAACTGTTTGCAGATATGTGTATCTACGCAGGTTCATAGGCACACATGTGTTTCCTTGCTTGGTCAGCCGACAAGGACTGGAGCATCTTGTAGCTGCACCTTGAGTGCTAAAACCCAAACCCAAAGGATCCCCACAATGATGGGGGCCATGTCAAAGGGACACAGGAGCCAACTGAGAGAGTATCCAATGTCCAAAGCTGGAATAATTTGGGCAAAAACATTAAAATAGTATTGGATTATAACCCAAAGTATAAAATAGATATCCGTGAGTCCATACTGACAGAAATAAATGGTTGAACAAATAAATGGGGGAAAAGAGATCAATCTCTCCTGTAGAAGAATGCCACATAGTTTATGTAGATATACACCCTAGAGGTGGAGCACAGCCCCCCACTCCTTAAGTGGGGGCCACACAGAGTGACTTCCTTTCAAAGGGGACAGCATGACCAGGGGTTGGGGTGAAGGGGAACTTTGTAGTGGAGAAAACTAACGAGCCGGCCAGGTGGTCAAGGTCAACATCAACCACAAGAAGTCATATTTATCACATATCCTTTAAAGAATGTGATCAAGATAGCACTTTACTTTAATGGTCTTCTTCCTCAAAACCCAAAGCCTTGGTCTAATCATGGGAAAAGCATCAGATGACTCCCACGCGATGCCTGACCAGTACTCCGTAAAACTGTCGAGGTCTTCAAACACAAGGGAAGTCGGAGAAACTTTCACAGGAGCCTATGGAGACATGACACTTAACTGTAATGCAATATCCAGAAGCAGAACAGGACGTTAGGTATAATCTAAGAAAACATGAGTATGGTATGGACTTTGCTTAATGATGATGATCAATATTGGCTCACTCATTGTGACAGACGTACATCACTGATGTGTGACGTTAATAATGGGGGAGCCTGGGTGTGGAGGAGCACTCTGTACTATCTTTGCACTTGTTCTGTAAATATAAAACTCTTCTAAAATAAGCTTATTGAGAAGCAAAACAGATAAAACTTGTCTGTTGCTGTTACTCAACCATTAAAATGTTGCAGTAGCCAGTGTTTGACTTATATGTGGTCTTCTGTTTTCTTAATTTAGTGCTCATTTAGGGGATAACTATAATATAAGTTGCCATTCAAGCCATGGCAAAGCTTGCAATAATTAAAATTCTGGAGGAGAGACTCAATCCAAATTCCGAATCTGACTCACAAATATCAGAGATTCACGTTGTGGAAGCCCACGTTCAAGGCTTGGTGACTTCATTTCATTTTACATTAAATAAAATTATACATTAAGTGAAGAAAAAGCAGGTTATGGTTGAACAGGGCAGGGTTTTCCCTTAATGGTTCACAGCACAAGGGAACCTTATATACCTTGTATAATCAGTGTATCTTAGATTTGACTAAATACAATACCTTTTTTTAAAAAAAAGATTTTATTTATTTATTTGTCAGAAGGAGAGAGGGTGAGAGCACAAGCAGGGGGAACTACAGAGACAAATGGAGAAGCAGACTCCCCACTGAGCAGGGAGCCTGATGCGGGGCTCGATCCCTGGACCCTGTGATCGTGACCTGAGCCAAAGGCAGACACTTAACCCACTGAGCCACCCAGGTGCCCCTATACATTACCTTTTAAAAATGTGTAATAAGGGGCAGAAAAAATACTTGTAACTTAAATTTGCAATTTTGGAGAGAGTGTTAGTATCTTTATTAATTTGTACACTTTTTTAAAAAATATTTTATTTATTTATTTGAGAGACAGAGATCACAAGTAGGCAGAGAGGCAGACAGAGAGAGAGGGGGGGGAAGCAGGCTCCCCGCTGAGCAGAGAGCCCGATGCGGGGCTCGATCCCAGGACCCTGGGACCATGACCTGAGCCGAAAGCAGAGGCTTAACCCACTGAGCCACCCAGGTGCCCCAGGGAGAAGCAGGCTCCCCGCTGAGCAAGGAGCCCGATGTGGGACTCGATCCCAGGACGCTAGGATCATGACCTGAGCTGAAGGCAGCCGCTTAACCAACTGAGCCACCCAGGTGTCCCTAATTTGTACACTTCTAAGATACATTAGGAATATTGATTGCTTGTTCCTCATTTTGTAACCAATATTTCCCCCCCCCTGTTTCTTTGGTGTTTAACTCTGACTAGGATGTTTCACTCTAGAGTGCTTTTGTTATGCGTCTCTTACTTGGGGCCCCCGCTGGGAAGCAGCTTTTGTGGGAGTGGGTTTTCATGGCCAGATGGGGGATGTAGCAGAGACAGGGGAGGACGCTCGAAGAGGGAAGGACGGAAGGTCCCACAGGAGGCATTACTATGTGGGCTACGTGAGGTCACGTGAAACCTGGAACTAAGTGGCTTACGTCTCCCTGTTGAAAACAGGGCAAAGATTTCTCTCCTCTCCCTCTTCTCAGAGCATTTACCTTAGAAAATATAGAAGGACATTCTTATCTCTTTAGAATGTACTCCCTTGAAGACCGGACAAGTATTTTGTCAGCTGACCTTTTTGTTGTTTTGTTGTTCTTTTCTTTTCTTTTAGCTTTATGCCCCAGGAATGTCTTTCTCAGGAGCCTGGGAGCCATCTCTCTAAAAGGCAAACATCTGGAGGGCCATCTCCTGAAATACAAGCATCGAAACTACCTCCTGATTCCTGTGGGAAGGGAGGCGTCCTTGCAGAACTACTTCCGGCCGGAGATGGCGGGAGCTTGTTTTTCCACTGGATGAAGCCAATAGGGTAACACCGATGGCTACCCCAATTGCCCCAATTAATTAAAGTTAGGAGAAACCGTGTGTAACAAACAGTACTCTCAGGTGGTCACGCTTGAGGACCAGCTATCGTTGACCTTGAGAACGGGCTGTATCCGCTGATTAGATAAGGGGGTGAGTGAGATTCCTTTCTGTCTGGGCCGTCTGTCAGTGGAGAGGATTTCTGGGTCGGGAGAAGATGTTGTTTCTAATTTTATTCCCCTCCCCGACAGCGACCAGCTCTGAGAGTCCACTGCGATGGCGGGAGCCTTGAGGAGCTGCACCCCAGCACCCGGGACAGGGCTCAAAGGGGGGAGCACTTCCTCGCAGACTCTCACACCTCCTGGCCAAGTGGGGGTGTCGAGCCCCCACACCTGTGGGTGGCGCGAGCCGGGATGCGGAGCTTCACAGTTCTCCCCGGCCAGGGCCAGGGCGCGCCGGGCAGGGAGGGACAGGAGCGGTGCCACGTGTGGGGCGAGGACTCGCCCAGGACTCCCGGTCGCGCCTGGTCGTCGCCGGCCGAGCCGGGGCAGAGCCGGGCCGGGGCAGAGCCGAGATGGGGCAGAGCCGGCTGGCAGCAGTGGCCGCGGGCCGGTGATCTGAAGGAGAGCAAGAGGCGCGCGTGGCCCGCGCAGCCCTTTCTGTTGGTCTGTTTTTAAGGTCGGAGGAATCTTCGAGTGGGTTTTGCGTTGGCCCTAATAAAGTGCCATAATTTCGGGACGGGCGTTTCTTTACTTGGTGATGCTGCCTCTCAGGTATTTGCTTAGGAAGAGCACGTCATGGTGACGCAGAAGGAAGACAGTGCAAAGGTTGTCCAGAGAAGACGAGCGGGTCTGGGTTCCTCAGAGATCACGCAGTCTCCGTGTGGGGGGACCCCCAAGACCCATCACAGCACAACTAGTGGCATCCATCTCGAACATGGTTCTCTCTTCAGGGTCCCGCCCTCTGTCGCCCACTCTCTGCTTTCGGATTTCTTTGTGGTTAAAGACTTTCCAAGGACGGTGACAACGGTGTCCCCGTCTGACGTTGCGAATGTTGTAACGTCTCTGCGTAAATTCCTCTCCTAACGGCACTAGAAAACTGAGCAAGTGCCACATTTAGGAAACATCGCCAAGTTAAAGATTCAGTGAGACGGAATGGATTTATAACAAAGCGGGTGCTTTGCCGCCCGGAGCAGGAAGGCAGACAGGCCTTGGCGCCATAGACCGAACTAGAGGAAATTACGGTCGGCCATAGCCTGGCATAAGGAGACAGACAGCGGCATTAATACACTCCTGGGACTACAATAAACGCCAGAACATTTGCCAGGAAGAGAAAGGTGACATCAGACCGAGCTCTCCATATCAAAGAAAACCTTAGTAGAAGCCTTCGGAACAGTGGAGATTCCCGATCCTGCACTTCCCACGGCGCAAGCGGCGGGTTGTTTCAGGGAAGCTTGACCGAACCGATCCTACCTCCTTCTGTGAAAGAGAGAAGAAAGACTGTTCCGAAGGAATGCTCTGTACCTTGGCAAGACTCTGCATGCTCTAGAGAAACCCAAGTCATCCGTGGGAGCCGTCAAGAGCAGAACGGCGGCAGCAAAGACGCAGCGGGGCCGACAGAAGCCCCGCAGAGAAAAGCCAAATTCCGGCCGAACGACGTGCCCGCGGGTAGGGACGGTGCACGGAGGCCGCCGAGCTAACTGAATCAGGCTCAGCCTGGTAAGGATATCGGTGCCCAAGAAATCGGACACTGCAATCAAGAAATTATTACAGAAGACATTCCCGGGATGAAAGGCGTTCACCTGTGGATACGGAGCGGTGTCCCTGTAACGGGGACAGACGAGAGCGGGGCTGTCGCTCTGAGAGGGCCAGACCGAGAAATGATTTTGTGCTCCTTAGAATGGTGTCAGCTAACGTCCTGTGGTCTAAAGGCGACGCCGGGATTGGACAGGGGCGGCCTTCCGGCAGACGGACTGGGGCTCTCTGTGCGAGAGGGTGAAGTTTGGATCTGCGATCTTCCCAAAGCTCCCCGTGGTTTTTTTCCCGTTGGAGCTGGGAGGCAACATGAGGCCGTGTACAAAGGCCAAGTCCTAAACCAGCGTGAGCCGCTGTTCCCCGTGTGCTTGGGCCATCGGTGGTAAGAGAAGGAGGTTGGTGCTAAGCCACCCCCCAGGCCAAGACTGCGGTTAAGCCGGGAGAGCCAGGGGCACGCGGCTTACTGCCGTTGCTGCCGAGAAGCCCGATACACATCACCACCAGCATCACAAACCATACTTGTCCGCTTTTTTATTTGCCATGCCCAAGAGGCTTACGGGCTCTCTTCACAGATGACGTGATGCAAGCACGCTTGCTACGACCATGCCTAGCTGGGAAAAGCAGGTCCAGAGAGCGACAATGTGGGCAAGAGCCCATAGATTGGAAGGGCCAAGATTCCAAGACAGTCCATGCGACCCGAGAGCCTGCGTGAGCCACCCCCGGCAGCCCGGCAGCCTTGCGGGAGGATCCGAGGTCAGTGAGTGGAATCCGCCGGCTTTGCTTACAGCGCGGTGGCCCCCACGTGGAACCACACCTCCCCCTGGTTCTCCAGGAGTTTGCTCCAGAAAAGTGTGATCTGACCCCGGTGATGAGAGACCTGTGCCCGTCTGCACAGAGAATCTCAGCTTCTTTAGCCATTCCCAGACCCAGCGACAGAGAGTGGAGACAGTAAGGGGGAGAGGTCTGCTCGGGATCTAGCACATCAGTGAGCCACGCACACTCACAGCCTCACTGACTCACTGACTCCTCTCCCAGGCAAAGGGTAGTTCTGTACGTTAGAGTGCTCCTCTCAGACGTGGTGCTCAAGGAAGCCAGAAAAAGCAAATCTTTCCAGTGGCTAGAACTCACTCAAGAAACTCCTCCACTGTCAGGGAAGAGAAGTTCAACCAGCGGATGCATAGGGATGTTTCTGGCCCAAACCAAGCACCGTAGCACTGCGGAAGACCCATTTCTCCAACACCATTCCACTCTTTTCTGGATGGGGTATTTACTGTGTAATCCTGTTTCTCTCCTTCTGTGGACCCCAAGAAAAGTCAGAAGTTGTATATGCTCATTTTCAAAATTAAAATGATTTTAAGAGGCTCATCTAGTTAAATCAAATTTAACAATATATCAAAATATATATTTATTACTACCCAGCATACTAGTTAGCCAGGGTGTCCATAACAAAATACACAGACTAGGCAGCTGAAAGAACAGAAATTATTTTCTCACAATTCCGGAGGCGAGAAATCTGAGATCCAGGCATCAGGAGGAATGGTTTCTTCTGAGAGTCCTGTCTCCTTGGTTTGTAGATGGCTCTCTTCTCCCTGTGTCCCCACTTGGTCTTCCCTCTGTCATGTCTATGTCCCAATTTCCTCTACTTATAAGGACACCAGTCATACTGATTGGGGCCAATCCTAATAACCTCATTTAAGTTAATTATCTCTTTAAAGACCCTATTTCCAAATATGGTCACATCCCAAGGTACTGGGAGTTAGGACTTCAACATATGAATTTTGGAGGGACACAATTCAGCCCATAACACAAAGTGAGATTTAGGTAACAGTTAGACTCAATTTTTTAAAAAATGAAACTATGTACCATCCTTTGACCAGTGCCTCCCTGATTTCCCCCTCCCTCCCGCCTCTCTCATTTCTGAAAAGGTATCTTAAAATGTTATCATGTCAACAGAAGGCAGGTAAAAACGGGGAAAAAAACCCGAAGCTAAGAAATGGCAAGTGGAAACCCAGCCCTCTGAGGAGGAATGCCACTCAGCTGGTGCTGGAGACTTTGACGCTGGCATGGAGGGTGAGGGGAGAAAAGGGAGCTGGTTCTGCAAGTGTCAGAAAGATTGCAAACTGGATTAAAATTCTTTAGGAAGGAACTTCTGTCCCAAGGGTGAGAAGTGTTGTGAGGTAACAGTCACAGGAACAGCAAGCAGATACAAGCCACCCATGAAGCAGACAGAAATCACCCAGGAAGTAGACAGGAAGTCACACCCAGTAGACAGAAGTCACCCATAAAGTAGGCAGGAAGTCACACCCAGGAGGCCGAAATCACTCAGGAAGTCACACCCAGTGGATAGAAGTCACCCAGGAAGTAGACAGG
>ML108855.1:2710-46103 GCA_003697995.1 Taxidea taxus jeffersonii | reverse complement strand
ACCCAGTGGATAGAAGTCACCCAGGAAGTAGACAGGAAGTCACACCCCGTGGATAGAAGTCACCCAGGAAGTAGACAGGAAGTCACACCCAGTAGACAGAAGTCACCCAGGAAGTAGACAGGAAGTCACGCCATAGACAGAAGTCACACCAGAAGTAGGAAGTCACACACCGTAGAGAGAAGTCACCTGGGAGACAAGTAGGAAGAGTCAAATCCTTTCTTCCCTCCAGTCTCATAGACTCCCCTGAGTACTCCTGTTGACAGAGCCAAACACAGAGCCATGGGCAAAACTGAAATGCAGTTTGCAGAGTCCCAGTTCTGGGCTCACGAAGCAAAGTATTTAAGGTGTGTGCAGAGCCAGTAGACAATAACGCAGCACACAGATCTCTTTGGTCTGCTCTCCCAGGACTCTGAAATGAATTATTATCTTGACCCAGTATGTTTTTTACCGTAAAGTAAAACTCACAAGCAGAAGTTACTTGGAAGACCTTCCTCCTGAAAACAATCCTAACAAAATCCTTCACGTAAGGACTTTCCTTGCTCTCCCTTTATAATGTTCCTCTTTGCTGTTCTTCCACACGTACTGAGTCAATTTATAGCTGGAGAAAAGCCTTGTAACACTATTAAACTCCTCTAACTTGCTCTCCAACTCCCCAGTAGGCAGGGTTTATGTGAACATGCTAGAACGCTATTGGGATATTCAGATGACAAGTGTGCCAACTAAAGTCAATACCCGGACATGTTTATAGAGATAAACAGCTTTTAAAAGGACACAACGTGTTAGAAATACCTTATTTATAACAATGTAAAGTTTCTCATTGTACAAGAAAGGACTTGAAATAAAATTGGAATAATGTAAATAAAATTGGAATGATAATAATTGCGGTTTAATATGACATTATTTGTCTTCCTAAAGCGTTGGCTAACTTAGTAACTTTTTAAAAAGGCTATGAGAAAATTTGCTCATTCACATTTCCCAGGCTGCTTTCCCCTCTGATCTCAATGTGCCTTTGAATTTGTTTTTTTTATCTTCTTTGAACAAATGAAGTTCTGTTGGTCTTGTCTGACCCAGGCTCACAGCTTTTTAAACAATTCATGCTTTCACAGCTGCTTATTCTAAAATTAACATGCTGAGGGGGTTTCTTCAAATTAATTTTCAAAGTAAAATAAGATATAGATGCACAATTAATGAAAATGCACTGTAAAATTATGACTGTTTTCTTTCTCCTGTTCTTTTTTTTTTTTTAAAGGACTAACATTACCTGACTTTGTCCTGTTTTGCGCAGAATGATGGAGGTATTGTGCCTGGTTAGAGTACCAAGGGGAGAGGAAAAGGGAAAAGTTCCTCCTGTGGAAATGTTTTCCTTCTATAGGATGCTCTCGGCCTCTGGTTGCAGAAGGGGCAGAGAGAAAACAGCCAATAAGATCCAGTTCTTATCTCCAACATAACATGTCTTTTGGGAATGATGGAGGGACTCCGAAGGTTGAGGACGGGAGCAACACATTACCAAATTAGAATGACCTCGACTTTTCTTTTCTTGAGCTCAGGGTCATCCAGTAGATATTCTTATCATCCCCCTCTTTTTCTTCTTATAGCGATTGTTTTTCCTCTTCATTTTCCTGTCCATCTTAAAGGAACATTATTTTAAAACTTCAATTCTGTGTGACAACTTTTTACAAGGTGATTGCCATGCACAAGATACCCCAAATTCTCGAAAAAATTCCTTGTACTAGTTTGAGTTTATCACGCTCAACTAATCCTAAGTTTCCTGACTAATACAGTGATCCTAACTAATGTACCTGCTTATTTCTTATAAAACAAAGTCCAAGCTCCTAAGAACTGCTTTTAAGCTCTATAGTTTAGTCTTCTGTTACCTTTTCAACCACAATTCTTACTGTTTCTTAATTAAAACGTTTTCCAAACAAGCCGGAATACTCTGTATTCTTTTTTTACGAATTAATCTCATTTATTTATTTATTTATTTATTTATTTATTTATTTATTTATGAGAGAGCGGAAGAGTTAATTTCATTCATTCATTCATTTATTTATTTATTTATTTATGAGAGAGCGGGAGAATGAGAGGTGCTAGCGTGCGAGCAGGAGGAGGGGCAGAGGGAGAGGGAGAGAGAATCCCCGGCAGACTCTGCACTGAGCGTGGAACCCCACATGGGACTCGATCTCAGATTTTTGAGATCATGACTGGAGCCAAAATCAGGAGTCAGATGCACACCTGACTGATTCCCTCAGGTGCCCCCACACTCCGTATTCTAAAAAAGGTCGTTTGTTCTCCTACCACACTTTCTGCTCATTTAAATATCATCTTCATTTCACTTTCTCTCTTTAAATCCCAGCCATCTCTCCAAGCCCACTTATTGAAAGTCCCTTTACAACAGAGACTGCTCTTCTTTTGATTATCTATAGCCCTTATGTGTGCAGATGGTTTGCTACTTACCATATAGTCTCCTGAATTGTTATTAATTTAAACATTTTTTTGTAGGTCTATGAATAACCTGTAAGATCTTTGGCATCAGAGACATCTTTTTCTTGTTTGTGTTCTAAAGGGGAAGCAGGAAGAAACATTTTCTATTCACTACCAATTGCTGGGTCATTTCCCCAAACTTACACTCTAATAGAAAATTATTCGTCTGCCCACGAGAATGAAACAGAACCCTTATATTCATTCACTAAACTGTGTTTATCAAGTACATTCGATATGCTAGGCAGATCGTACAGCTGGCAGTGGTGACACAAGTGGGTCCCAGGGAGCCAAACCCAGAGCCCAGATTACAGGAGACACGGACTGTCACAGGACAGAAGAGCATGAGAGTACTGAGCTGATACAGGGAGAGAACATTCTAGAGCCGAAGGCTGTCAGTCATAGGCATTTTACAGAACCAGCAAGACTCCACAACTTTGGGGCTTTAGAGAGAAGGAGGAGATAGATACATAGCCTTGCTTTCTTCCACTCCAGAATCTGAATTCAGTTAAGAAACAGACACAGCACCCAGACTCAAGGAGATGAAGACATGACCTAGATTCGTGGCACGTGGAATGCTATCCACTGAATTGGATTTACTTCACCAATGACTGGCCTCACCTGCAGACAGAATCCAGCCAGCTAAGCTCATTGTCTTATCAGAAAGCAAACCAGGACCTGAAGCCAGGTAGCCTCTGGCCTGTGAGGATTTGGGGGAAAAAATAAAAGTTCACATACGGTTCCCATACCCTGCTTCTAAAAAACACTGATGCACCATGTCACCTAGTGCTCTCTCTCCTCTGGGCCTCCAGGGAGTCAGGGAGGCCCTCTCTGGCAACGTGTTACCATCCGGGAAGGCACTTGGAGGGGAAGGGAGTGGGGAAAATTATAAAGGGCGGTGCCGTGTGAAATGCAGAATGATTTGGGTTTAAGTACCATGTCTGTTGTTTATTCACTGTAATATTCTGCAAATAAGGTCATTTTCCTCATCTGTGAAATGGGACTCTTTCCTTACATGATTTTTGTAAAGACAGACCTGGTATACAGCAGATCCTCAAAAAATGTTTCTAAATTTTTCCTTTTAAAGATGCCTTTTGGGTCTCTAACTTACCTTCTGATTAAATAAACGATTCCTTCCCTAGTATTAAAGTAAATAAAGTAATAGTAAGGTAAATAAAGTAAATAAAATCAATTATTTATTAAAAAGGGACTATTGTAGAGATTAGTTAACATGAAGCTTGTATGTTCCAAGCTTAGGGAAAAGAGTGAAAACACATGTAATTTGGTTTAAATTCTCCTTAGCACCTGACAAAATATCAGAATTTGGGAAGAGTTGGGATGGGGAGAGTTTATATCAAACGTATTTTAAATTATAGAAGCCCAAGGCTTTACGGATTTGTCTAAACTTCTTCCTGCAACTCCAAGTGTGTCTATCAGACATATTGGCACTTTATGTGTCGAAGGGATACGTAATACTTCTCAGGGACATTGAACTCCAGGGTATGATCCTCCTACGCGCTCCCCACCCTTTTTTGTTAATTACTGTGATGAACTGTTTTGCTGTAAGAGGCAACACTCCCTTGATTTTTATTCCAACAGAAAAACGTGAAACTACCGACTAAGAACAAGAAGCATGTTATAGACACAACTTAATATATTTTTTTGATATTCAATTACTTATAATTCCCTTTCAATAAACAATCTTGAGCTAAAAATGCCACTTTAAATCCAGGTGGGGCACCTGGCTGGCTCAGTCAGAAGAGCCTACAACTTTTTTTTCTTTTTTTAAAGATTTATTTATTTAAAACGAGCGTGAGCCAGAGGGTATGGGGGAGGAGAGCAGAGGGAGAGGGAGAAGCAGACTTCCTGCTGAGCAGGGAGACTGATGCAGGGCTTCCTAGGACCTCTTGATCATGACCCTAGACAAAGGCAGATGTTTAACCAACTGAGCCACCCAGGCACCTCAAGCCTGCAACTCTTGATCTCAGGGTTGTGAGTTCAAGCCTGACATTGGGTGTAGAGATTACTTAAATAAATAAATAAATAAGCTTTAAAAAAAAGTACTTAAAAAATCCAGGGAAATAAAGCAGCATGAAAAGCAATAAGTAAAAGAAAGATGATTTGAAAACTGGGGAGGGTAGGGAAACGACATTTTAGCAAAAGTAATCAAATTGGCCAAAAGTCAGCTGGTCACTTGACTATTTATTGCTTTAATTTCCATTTGCTATTCTTCTCTAAGAGTTTGTCTGCTTATTTATTCTGGAGCTTCTAAAATTGGTGACCTGTTGATTGAAAAATTGATAGCATCAGATCTTTATTTATTCAACAAACTCCACTGACCACCACGTGCTCTCACATGATGGCAAAGAATTCACACTTGAAAACAGGAAACAGATGAATTGGGACTATCCAAAGAGAGACAGGGGCCCTGCATCCCTTCTATTTTTACAATGTACTTAGAATTAAAAAAGCAAATAATAATAAGCCTTCTCATGGGGCGCCTGGGTGGCTCAGTGTGTTAAGCCTCTGCCTTCGGCTCAGGTCGTGATCTCAGGGTCCTGGGATCGAGCCCTGCATCGGGCTCTCTGTTCAGTGGGGAGCCTGCTTCCTCCTCTCTCTCTGCCTGCCTCTCTGCCAACTTGGGATCTCTGTCTGTCAAATGAATAAATACAATCTTTAAAAAAAATAACAAGCCTTCTCAAAGCAGGGTTATACAAAAGTGTGGTAAATTTGCGATGTTTACATTTAACCATTGCGGCGGCGCGATGGAAGTTTTCTTCCCTTCCGGTGCTGTATCTCTGCAGCTATTTATAAAGCCCAGGCAGCGATAACAGGGAACAGCTGAATCTGAGGCTGCTGTAATAGGCCCTGATGTAAACAGATAACACAAGACTACGCCGGGCTTCGTGGCCACTTCCGGAAAAAAGATACACAAGATTTCTGCTGACGGGGGCGGTTCAGGTCCATGTTTACATGGGCCTTGATGAATGGAAAGAGGAGATGAATATCTCGTTAATTCAGGCCACATCTTCCCTAAGTCTGCTTTTATTTTTTTATTTTATTATTTATTTTGTTTTTAACTTGAATTCAATTAGCCAACATATAGGGCATCATTAGTTTCGGGTCTGGGGTCAGCGCGCATCGGCTGCATACAACACCGAGGGCTCATCCCATCACGCGCCTCCTGCAAGCCCATCACCCAGTTACCCAGCCCCTCATCCCTCTCCTGTCCAGCAACCCTGTTTATTTCCTAGAGTTAAGAGTCTTTGCTTGTAAAGGCAAAGCAAGAGACTTGAGCCTGAATTAGAGGAGCGGGGTGTCGATGGGGACAATGAAACAGGGACCTGTCTAAACAGTTGTCACCCTGACTGCAGAGGGCCCCAGGCCACGACCGGCTGCTGTTGGCAATGGGGCCTCTGAACCACCCTGTGTCCTCCCCACAGGTTGGACCCTCACCCTCCCATCTCGTCCCATCAGAGCTCACGACACCCAAGACCAGGTTGCCCTGTGGCTGGGGCCACCTTGGGGTCCCTGCCAGTTCCCGTAGGAGGCTGAGGGCCCTAGAGGAGCAGGGACAGCTCTGGCTGGATTTCAGTTCTGCCTCCCACCCATTTCAGTTTCCTAATCTGTGAAATGGGGACAACCACAGCTGGAGCCACCTCCCTGAGCTGAGATCATGAAGCACGAATTGCCCAGCTCATGGTATGTGCTTTCTGGAGGGTCTCTCAGATTTGGGGTGAGATTCCACAACTAGTTTCACTCACGAGTCTTGCCAAATCGATTATTTGTGTGATGGTTGCACGATGGTAGTTTCCAAAGACCACTATTCCCTCTGTGTTGATTACATTCGGAAGCCTTTTCGTCAGTTCCCCCATGCTATTTAATCAGTGCGAACTAATGTCTTCCTATTTTACTCAATGGGTTATAGTCCATTATCATCATCATTGGTCTTAACGCACGAAATCTCCCAACTCTTGGTGAGTGGGAGGGAGGAGCTCCTCCAACTTGGTTCCTATGTCCTTCCAATACGTCTCCATCATATTTTGGACACTTCTTTATTTTATGTCTCGCTCTCCCTTTTTTAATTTGTTTATTTGTTTACTCATTTAAGTCATTTCTATTCCCAGTGTGGAGCTCAAACTCACCAATAGTGAGAAAACTCACTGTTTTTGAGTGGAAAACAGTATTTCGACTCTGACGTCTGAGCAGTGGGTATGTTGACGGCTCTCAGGTTTCTAGGTCCATCCATCAGACAGAACTACAGACCACGCACCCACTCACAAACAGAACCCTATCTCTCTCTGGGCATTTAAAGACCACGAGTTCATGCTACTCTTCTGAACCCAACCCAGCACCGTAGGCCCTTCTCAGCCCTTGGCACCCTGTGTTTGTGGCCCTTCTCGACATTAGCAACATGGGTGCTCAATTGTTTAGTCCTACAATATGCAGAATGCTGTCTCAGAATCACTAACCAACACCCCTGCTGGAACAAGCCTTACTACATAGGGCTCAAGATTTGTTTGCAATCTGTTTTGTCTTTACAGTCAAAATGCTATGTTCAAACAATTCTTAAGTGGTGAATTTTATGGTATGGAATTATATCTCCACATTTTTTTTTTTTTTACAAAGTTACTTGGGTTAGTTTCCCTCCCATTCAGTGCGGCTATGTTCTCCATTTTTTTTTTTTTTTTAATTTTTTTTTTAGATTATTTATTTATTTATTTATTTGACAGACAGAGATCACAAGTAGGCAGAGAGGCAGAGAGAGAGAGGAGGAAGCAGGCTGTCCGAAGAGCAGAGAGCCCGATGCGGGACTCGATCCCAGGACCCTGGGATCATGACCTGAGCCGAAGGCAGAGGCTTAACCCACTGAGCTACCCAGGCGCCCCTATGTTCTCCATTTTAAACACAATTAAGATCATTTGTTTCTGTTTGTACTTCCCTGTAGAATTTTTTTCCCATTTTAGTGACTTTTAACTTAATTTAACTTAGGAGTATATAAACATTAATGTGGCTCTAAAGGCCCATATTATAGGAAAAGTTACACTCAGAGGTGATATTCCCTTCCTCATGCTTTCCATTCAACCCCTTTCTACCCCTATAGGTAATTAATTTCCTTAATTTCTACTTCATCTCTTCTCTCTCTCTTTCACTTTTTTTTTTTTTTTTACAAAAATAAGCTGATGGGTCTATCTATCTTCCATACACAAAAGAGGGCAAATCTACTTTTTGGGATTTTGATTTTTATTTTTTTGCTTACATCCTAAAATCACCCCATGTCATTTTATGGATATTCTCCATATTTCTGTTTCGTAGCTGCATAGTACTCCATTGCATGGATATACCATAACTTAGAGTTTTAATGGATTTTCACATGTCTCATTTGGTCCTTGCAATAACACAATCAAGTAGGCAAGGTGTGTGTTATTATTCCCATTTTATATTTGAGAACACAGAGACTCTGAGAGGTACCACAGATGCGGAGGGGCTGGGGTCTAGAGACGGCCATCAGAGCTTGAGTGCAGACTCCTTACTACTTATTTCCTACCACAGCCTGCTCTGGCGTCTTTGCATCTCTGAATCCTCCACTTTAGAGGGGAACTTGGATGTGGTGGGCTCTTCTGGAACAGTGACCACTGCTTATAACCTGTCTCTGGGTTTGTCGATGATGGTGATGATGTTGTCAGTGATGTATTTATTCTAAGTAAGCTTTCAAATATTTTTGTAAAGCGAATTACCAGATTTTGCAAAGCCGCCCACCTTAGGCCCCTGGTATACTCAAACTTGGTAATCTGAGGAGAGTTAATAAGGGACCTTGTTGTTGGGAGTGGAAGCTAAAACAATAATGAGATAACCTTTCCTAATCACCGGTTTGGTTGAAATTGACAAGCCTGATCAGATCACAGTTTGGAGAAAATCTAAGGAAATAAGAATTTTCCATACTATGATGAAAGTATGCATTTGGTCACTTTGGAGAACAATTTGACACTATCTTGTAAATTTAAAGCCATGCATAGTTTTAATGTAACAACATGTAACAGGTTTATTATTACTATTTAAAAAATATTTTATTTATTTATTTGTCTAAGAGCGAGAAAGAGCACAAGCAGGGGGAGCTGTAGGCAGAGGGAGAGGGAGAAGCCAACTCCCCGCCGAGCAGAGAGCCTGATGTAGGATTTGATCCCAGGACCCTGAGATCATGACCTGAGCCGAAGGCAGAGGCTTAACCAAGTAGGCAACCCGGGCATCCCTACTGTTATTTTTAAAAGTATGAATTAATAAATATTTTTATGTTTTCTCAGTTTTAATCTCCAACATGACAAACACCAGTAGCTCTAATATATATAAAAACTTCTAGACTGTAAAGGGGTCCTGAGGCAAAAATGTTTGAGAACTGCTACTCCAGAGAAATTCTGGGGCACACCGACAGGGAAAGCTGTTCAACCATGTTCACTGTAAGACTGTGGGTCACAGTCACAATGTGGGCACAACCTCAACAAGTGCGTTGTTGTATATTCACACAATGGACTTTTATATGGAAACTGAAATGAGTCAGCTTGGGATAAATCTCGAGAACAATGCCAGGTGAAAAAAGCATGTCACAGAATGCTGCAAAGAGCATGACACATTTTCTTTAACTTTAAAAATTTGCAAGACGATGTCATATATCGTAGACACCTATGTGTAAGTGTCATAAAATCTTAAAACCAGGGCTGGGAATAATGCATCTCAATTTCAAAATAAAGAGCTTCAATTCTATCATATGGTTTTTATAAAAGATGTATCTGAGGTAAAGATGGGAAAATATTGAGATTTTCTGCAGGTGGTACCAAGGAGCTGGTTACATTATCACTCTTTCTTTCTGTGTATTTGCAATACAGAAAGGGAGGGAAGGATGGAATGAAGGCAATCCAGATAATTGTAGGAGAGATAACTTATCTGGACAGATGATCAAACACCCCTCAAAATGAGAAGGAAGAGCTTGAAATAATGCAAAAACATACCTTGGAGGATGTTTTAGGTTCTTTGAGAGTTAAGGAAAAAAAGGTGTTGAGGTCCCTTTCAAAAAGTCAGAAGGGGGCGCCTGGGTGGCTCAGTGGGTTAAAGCCTCTGCCTTCAGCTCAGGTCATGATCCCAGGGTCCTGGGATCGAGCCCCGCATCGGGCTCTCTGCTCAGCAGGGAGCCTGTTTCCTCCTCTCTCTCTGCCTGCCTCTCTGCCTACTTGTGATCTCTGTCTGTCAAATAAATAAGTAAAATCCTTAAAAAAAAAGTCAGAAGAAGGAGGGGCACCTGGGTGGCTCAGTGGATTAAGCATCTGTCTTCCACTCAGGTCATGATCCCAGGGTCCTGGGATCTAGTCCCTCATCAGGCTCCTTGCTCAGTGGGGAGCCTGCTTCTCCCTCTGCCTGCCTCTCCCCCTGCTTGTGCCCATGCTCTCTCTCACTCTGACAAATAAATAAATAAAACCTTAAAAAAAAGTCAGAAGAAGGAACCTGATATTTATTGATTGGTTCTTATGTGGCAGTCATTATCTTATACACAATCTTTTTTTTTATAAAGATTTTTTATTTATTTATTTGACACAGAGAGAGAGAGATCACAAGTAGGCAGAGATACAGGCAGAGTCGAGAGGGGGAGACAGGCTCCCTGCTGAGCAGAGAGCCCGATGTGGGGCTCGATCTCAGGACCCTGAGATCATGACCTGAGCTGAAGGCAGAGGCTTAACCCATTGAGCCACCCAGGCGCCCCTCTTACACACAATCTTATTTAATCCTCAAAACAACCTAACAAGGTATATAAACATAGACCTTGGAATAATAATATGTCACCTCATATTTAGAGATGAGCCAATCAGAGCTCAGAGAAGTTGCCCCTGGTTGCCTACATCTTCTTGACTCAAACAAGAGAGCTTTGCACTCCACAATTCTACGTATTCATCAGTTGATAGACATTTGTGTTGTTTCCACTTTGGGGCTATTATAATTTTGGGCATTCATGAACAATTTCTTGCGTGAACAGTCTTTCAGTTCTTTTGTATATATACCAGGAGTGGAACATAGTGTAACATCGTGTAACTCTATTTTTAATTTTTTGGGGAATTGCCAAACCGTTTTCCAAAGTGACTGCACCATTCTATATTCCCACTAGCAATGTATGAAGGTCCCAATTTCTCCACATCCTTGCCAATACTTGTCTTTTTTATTTTAGAAATTCTGGTGGGTGTGAAGTGGTATCTCATTGTGGTTTTGATTTGCATTTCCCTAATGACTAATGATGTTGAACATCTTTTCATGTGCTTATTGTCCATTGGTATACCTTTTTGGAGAAATGTCTATTCAAATCATTTGCCCATTTTAAAATTTGTTGTTGTTGTGATGAGTTGTATGAGTTGTAACAATTCTTTTTATATCATGGATGCAAGTCCCCTATAAGACACATTCTTTGCAAGTATTTTCTTCCATTCTGTGGACTGTTACCTACCTACCTTTCTTCCTCCCTTCCTTCCTCCCTCCCTCCCTTCCTTCCTTCCTTCCTTCCTTCCTTCCTTCCTTCCCTCCTCCTTCCCTCTTTCTGTCTTTCTTTCTTTTTCTTTCTCACCCCCTCTCTTTTTTCCTCTTTCCTCTTTCTTTTTATAAGCTCTTTCCCAATGTGGGGCTTGAACTCACAACCCCAAGATTAAGAGTTGCATGCTCTACTGACTGAAACAGTGACGGAACAAATGGATATACACATGAAAAGAATGAAGGTAGACCCCTACCTCACACCATATACAAAAAATTAAGTCAAAATGGCTCATAGACCCAAATGTAAGGGCTAAAACTATGAAACTCTTATGAGAAAATGTAAGAGTAAATCTTTGTCATCTTGGATTAAGCAGTGGTTTCTTAGATATGACACCAAAAGCACTAGCAGTGAAAGAAAAAAATAAATTGGCCTATTTTAAAATTTAAAACTCTTGTGCTTCAAGAGACATCATTAAGAAAGTAAAAAGATTTGTCTATGCCACTTTGATATGGCATCTGTATCCTTAGCTTCTGGCCCCTTTTCTCTCTCCAGAAGTTTTTATGATCTTTTTTACCTAATGCTCTGAACTTCCATTGCAATATGTCTTGTTCTGAGTCTTCTCATCATGCACTGTGCTGGGTACTTAATGAGTCTTTTCATTCTGGGAACTTGTGTGGTTCAGTTTGAGGTATTTCCTTATATTGCTTTTCTGGTCATTTCTTTCTCTCTCTGTCCTCTTTTCCTCTGTAGAATTTCTATTACTTAAGTGTTGGACTTCTCAGATAACCAATTTTTATCTTTCTTCTTTTGCATTTCTATCTATTTTACTTCAGGGGGATTTCTTTGACTTTATCTTTCAATCCTTTCAGTGGCTTAAAAAAATCTCTTTGGCTATATATATTTTTTTCTTTAAAAAAGATTTTTATCCATTTATTTGACAGACAGAGATCACAAGTAGGCAGAGAGGCAGACAGAGAGAGAGAGGAGGAAGCAGGCTCCCCACTGAGCAGAGAGCCTGATGCGGGGCTCCATCCCAGGACCCTGAGATCATGACCCCAGCCGAAGGCAGTGGCCCAACACACTGAGCCACCCAGGCGCCCCTGGCTATACGTTTTTAATTTCCAAGAGATGATGAGATCTTCCTTGGTCTCTGATGATTCCTTTTTAAAAATAAATAAATTTCTGTTATTGTTTTATGGATGTGATATCTTTTCTTGTCTCTCTCAGGATATTAATATTAGTTCATACTAATACTGACTCATTTTTCTCTAAATTCTTTTTTTCTCTTGATTAGTTTTAGCCTCTTATTTATTGAAACTTGTCCTCAAATGCCTAGCAGTCCTTAGTTCTTATATTTAAGAGTGGGGCACAAAAAAGCTGATTGGAGGTCGAGTGTGTTTTTGTGTGTAGGTATGTGGTGTATGTGTGTGTGAGAGTGTGTATGGAGTGAGTGTATATAGGTGTGTGTGGTGTGTGAGTGTGTGTATGCTGGAGTGGGGTAGGACTGGGAAGAGGAGTAGTGGGCTGTTGGGCCTCGCCATCATGTGATCAGGTGGTGAGCCAGTTTCTTTGTTGGGGAAGAGTAGGGTTTGGGCTTAGGGTTTCATCAAAGATGGAATTTGTGTTTCTAATTTTTATTTTCCTTGTTGGTTTTTGGTTGATTTCCAAGAGGAGGAGAAGGTGGGAATGTCCTTCAGTCATCTTAAACAGGAAGTCCCTTGTAAATTTTTTAGTATTTCCCAAATCAAGGAGACTGGCATGAAAGATGGGAGGCCCAGTGGAAGAAAGTCAGTTCACAAAACGTTGTGAATGTGTGTGTGTGTGTGTGTGTGTGTGTGTATTTTCAAGACAGTGTTACTATAAATGACAGTCACACAAACAGTCTAATGAGTAAAATTCATTACAGGGTTTCATCCCTGGGAAGAACAGTCTAGCACATTCCACCAGTCTTTCTTGAGTCAGAACTCACTCTTTCCTGAAGGTGGAATGGCGCTGGATTCTTACCTGGAAGATTTCCATGTTGTAGCAAAGGGAGACATCGTTCTGGGTCTTTCCAATCTCCACAAACTCCTCTAGCCTGATGGCACCTGAACCATGGAGTGAACAAGTTCTTGGAAAGTCCGGTCGCACGTATTGACAGGAAAACCTCAACAGCCAGAGATGAAATGTCTGTCTCACGTAATCAATCAAGACTGGCAAGCAAACTGGCACACAGAAGTGGGCTGTAAAATTCAACGAGGAGCCTCGAAATCAGCAGATTGCTTGATTACATTCTGGCTTGTGGAATCAGTGCAAATGCCAGCTTTCGATACAGGTTTTTACATTATTTTGCCTGGCATTATAGCTTTTCTCAAAGTATTCTGGGAAGTAGTGTGCTGTGCCTTCATATACCATCAGCTTAAAACCACGGGTTAAATGTATTCAGCTGTTCATTTAAACTCTTGGTTATCCCTGCACATTCATTTCCTGTCTAATACCTGCATGCCTCATTGAGATAATCTCATGTACTTAGCAAATCTGGGGTTCCGTGCCTATTTACAGTTCTAGAACTAAAATGGTTCAGAGCTTTGGACTCATACTAGTGCAAGTGACTTCTGCAGCATTGTCCCAAGCAAGCAGAGAAGATTCATACCTTTTCCTAAGTTGGTCAAGATGCCCCTGGAGATCCTATGATCTCTATAGGGAGAATTTCTAAAAGTAGTATTGTGCTTAAAAAAAAACAAACAAACCTCTAAATTACAGGGGTGCCTGGGTGGCTCGGTGGGTTGAGCATTTGACTCTTGGTTTTGGTTCAGGTCACGATCTCAGGGTCTTGGGATCAAGCCCTGCACTGGGCTTCCCGTTCAGTGGGGAGTCTGCTGGAAATTCTCTCTCTCTCTCCTCCTCTGCCCTCCTCCAGCTTGTATGTGTCTGCTCTCTCTCTCTCTCTCAAAATAAATAAATCTTTAAAAAAATTACGAAACCTAAAAACTAAATTTTATATAGGAGAACCATTAAAATTGGTGAGCCATGAGATAAACACTTCATGTACCACGCAGCTAGGGATATGCTGAGACTCCATTTGCGGGGGGCTACACAGTTTGGATCGAAGGCAGATTAGCGTAACTGACATAGCGCAGCTGGCCTGGGGGGAAAGAGTCTCTCAAAAAGGCTGGAATCAAAATGAAAGATTGCTTATCCACCTGCCTCAACTGCACGCTTGGGAATATGCCAAATGCTTTTGGGTGACGTTTTTCTGTTTTTATGCCTTTCCGTATTTCCCCATATTCTCTAGTGTTTATGTATTTCTTTAATAGTTCCATCAGGTTAATGAATTCTACTTTGAAACTTTTACAATCCAAAAGGTGCAAATTAATTTATGGGAATTTAAAACAGTAAATACTTCTGATACATTCACAGACAGTAAAACAAATGATCACTGTCTGAAGTTCTTCTGGCATTTAACCTTGATCATCCCAGCCTCAGTTATGTGACGAGCTCCTGAAGATAAATATTAGACATCTTATCTCTCCAGACACAAGAGCAGAAAATACGCATACTCCCTACCAGATACACTGAAATACACCCACCCTCAGTAAATAGAACATTTTCCTTTAAAATCATCATCTTTTATAATTCATATTTCAAGGGTCGAATTCTGAACTGCATTTTGGAATTCCCCCCCAGCTCTTTTCTTGGTACAGTTCCAGACTGGCAGGAAAGATTTTGCTTGTTACCTGCCAAGTGATTATTTCATCGTAAGGCTCAGGAGAGAAGGGATCTCCATTACCTCTCCCTATGATGATGCACCTTCCAAAAGACTCAAACTCATT
Source organism: Taxidea taxus jeffersonii (assembly GCA_003697995.1). NCBI lineage: Eukaryota > Metazoa > Chordata > Mammalia > Carnivora > Mustelidae > Taxidea > Taxidea taxus. The sequence goes on along the minus strand of ML108855.1, from coordinate 31,307 downwards.
ATGCGAGGGATGGAAAAAACCATAGATGCACGTGATTTAAATTTGGCAGGAGCACAGATGCATTTGGGACATCACATCTTCCAGTCACATTGCCTAGCAGAGTGAAATTTGCCAAATTGGGGGAGGCGCGCTTGTTTTTGGTATATGTAAATGGCGCTCTGATCACAGGATCACCTCAGAGGGGAGGGAAGTCCCATGTTGTAGCTGTAGGACCGTTTTGTGATGCTTAGGTCTTGAACCCACTCTGCTGCAGATTGTATGTATCATCTTGGATAAAGTCCTGAAAAGAGAGAGCTGTACCTCTGCTTTCTCTAACATGAATGCATGAAAATTCGATGCCCTGATGCCTCTTCTAAGGTATTGGGAGAAAAGAGCATTGAGTTTGGAGGCAGACACAGGCTCTGGTCCTATTTTTGTCTTTGACCATGTGGCAAGACGTCTGAACTTCTCTGAACTTCAGTTTCCTTGTCTATAAATTGGGAATACGAATGCTCGGCCAGTAACTGATGAGTTCCATAATCATAAGATGGCATGTGAGAAAGTATTCCACAAATTAGAAAATGTTATAAATGCACAAGCTGTTAGCAGTAGTAAACATATTGCCTGTAAAGAAATTTTCAATTGTGTAAAAATGCTCTCTAAATACCACCATTGTGCCTTTTGCTACTTATGCTATCAAAACTTGGGGTTTCAGCGGCACCTGGGTGGCCCAGTCGGTTAGGCGTCTGCCTTCAGCTCAGATCACGATCCCAGGGTCCTGGGATGGAGCCCGGCATCTCAGCACGAGCCTTTCCTGCTTGTCCCTCTCCTTTTGCCCTCTACCCCCTCCTGCTCTTTCTCTCAAATACATAAATAAAATCTTAAAAAATAACAACAACGACTTGGGATAACAGAGAGCTTTTTATACAATCTCATCTGCTTCACTTAAGGCATTAAACTCTGTAAAAGGTCCTCCCGGGGGACTGGCCCCGTGTTGCTCTCCTCATCAGGGAGCGCCGTGTGGCTCTGTGGAAAGAGCACCTGACTTGGGATCAGACCTCAGGTGGCATCTACGTGGGGAAGCTAACTACTTGCCTGAGTAGCAGGAAGCTGTTGATCCCGACTTCTTTGTCTCTGACTGAGGGGTTGAGCCAGATAACATCTGAAGTCCTACCCAGTCATAAAGTTCCATTATTTAATTTTTGTTTAAAATATCAATATCCAAGGGGCGCCTGGGTGGCTCAGTGGGTTAAGCCTCTGCCTTCGGCTCAGGTCATGGTCTCAGGGTCCTGGGATCGAGCCCCACATCGGGCTCTCTGCTCAGCAGGGAACCTGCTTCTCCCTCTCTCTCTGCCTGCCTGCTTCTCTGCCTACTTGTGAGCTCTTTCTCTGTCAAATAAATACATAAAATCTTAAAAAAAAATCAATTTCCTTAGGGGGTCGCTAGGCTGATTCAGAGTCTCTGTGTCTCAGAAGACATGAGGGGCTGGGACACTATTGCATGGAAGCCATGAGCTCCTGAAAGGCAGGGTGAAGGAGAGGTATTTTTGTCTCACTGCCCAGAGTTGACCCTGCACAGCTGGGTGCCCACCAAGTAGAATATTCAACCATCTAGGAGCCATAAGGAAATGAATAATCACCATGGTTGTGCCCAGAGGCCTAGCGAGGCCTGCTTTGTTGCCATGGTGTTCTGGAAGCAGCTGATGTATAAATCTCTACCAGGGCACCTGATTTCCTTGCTTTGAAATTACCTCCTACCTTCCAGGAGCACTCTAAGCCCTCAATGCTCAGGCAGCTAATGAATATATCAAGTATTTCTGAAAATTAGATTTGTATTTTGAACCTGTTCATCAACCAAAGGCATACAACATGAAAAAAAAACCCTACAGGGTTTTGAATCAGACAGACATAGAAGTGAATCCCAGATTGAGTTTACTGTTAGGAGACGTTGGGTCTCGTAATTAATCTCAGCGTCAGTTTCTTCATCTCTAAAATGGGACAATAGGGACGCCTGGGTGGCTCAGTTGGTTAAGCGGCTGCCTTCGGCTCAGGTCACGATCCCAGCGTCCTGGGATCGAGTCCCACATCGGGCTCCTTGCTCGGCGGGGAGCCTGCTTCTCCCTCTGCCTCTGCCTGCCTCTCTGTCTGCCTGTGCTCGGTTGCTCTCTCTCTCTAACTAATAAATAAATAAAATCTTAAAAAAAAATTTTTAAATGGGACAATAGCTACTTTGCAGACTTATCGTACAGAAAATGCATGAAAATACCTGGTCCATATTAGAGACTCAATAAAAGGCAATTGTTATGATGAAAACATATTTCTAAAATTTTGTGATTAACTGCACAATTTAGATAAGAATGAGTCTGCGGGGTTTCAGAAGGATAACAAAGGATTTGACAGTCTTCCCCAGTTTTAAAGGTTTAAACGGTAATCTGATAGAACTTTTATAGAACTTGTTAGCTGTTACTAGGATTTTATTGTTACATGTTACCTGTCCTTATTATATCAGATGCTAGAAGAATAAGGAGATTTTTCTGTTTTACACATTATTTGATATGTAAAATTTTTGTGTATTTTAGAATTTTTTTTTTGTTTTGTTTTTTGCTTTTTTCCAATTTCATTTTTTTTTAACCTAACTTCCGTCATGGAGCTGTCTGGAAATCTAAATTATAATAAAGTTGATTCAGATCCACTGGTGTGCTGGACTTGGCTCACACCAGTTCCTGAGAGCTGTGTTTGCACACGTGTTCCTAATTCTGCACTCGGTGACATCTTGTTGATAGCTGAAATTGGACATAGTGGGTGTATTTCCACCATGAAAATCAGCAAACACCACAAGTCAGGTCTCTTTAATTTTTCCAGAACCAAGTGTTAATCCCTCCCAAGCACATCCCTGGATATAAAACTAGAATTTTTTTTTCACATTTGTCTTTATTATTTAAAATGTTCCTTTCTGATTTGTATTTTTAGTTTTTCTTTGTTTTAAATGTAAGCTTTATAAGAGCAGGGACTTTATTTTATTTACTGATGAATCCCAAGTGCCTACAACAAGAGATATTAGAAATGAGCAACTGTATTTTTTCAAGGGGGGGAGGGGCAGAGAGAGAAAGAGAATCTTAAGCAGGTTCCGTGCCCATCATGGAGCCCGGCACAGGGCTCGATCTTACAATCCTGAGATCATGACCTGAGCCAAAATCAAGAGTCAGATGCATCATCGACAGCGCCCCCCCCACCAGCTGCCCCAGCAGCTGTAATTTGGTAGCATTTTGCTTGTGAACTACTTAAAACTGGCTGCTCTTCTGAATCTCTTCCCATGTCCAAACTCACTAAATTCAAGCCCAGATGTCTCTCTGGAAAACAGGAAAACCCTAAGAGATTTTTAGGAGAGAAACTGATGATCAAACACCAACTTTTGATTTAATACAGCACATCTGTAAAAAAATATACATATGACTTTGAGCCAGACTGCCTTTGGGAGGGTCTGGAGAAGGAATTCTCGAGATAACCTCTAGATCATCTGAATAAGTTAATCTGTTAAGTAGACTCGTGTGGCATTAATTATCTGAATGCTAAAGAGATGGTTATGACTTTGATGTCATTGATTACAAGCCTTCCAGGCAGTAACTAAGACTAAAAGCAGTTTTAGAAGCTAGTCTTGAGATGTAAGTTCTTGGAGTCGACATGTAAAACGGTGCTTGCTTTCCTATGTTATGTGCAAGAACGGATCAGACCTTCGTTAGGTTGATAAAGTGCGGGTGGTAAAGAAGAAACACTTTTTTTTTTAGCGCACTTGACAAAAGAAACGACAAGAAAATGATAGGTTGGTTGGAGATTGTGGAAGGTGTTGTCAAAAAGTGGAATTAGTGCAGAGGTGGAGGACTGAGAATTTCCTATCACTGTTTGAAGGGAAGATGATGAGCCCGGTTTTCGAAGTGTTAATTTTCAGGTCTTAGAGAAACGTTCAAATGCAGATGTTCTGGAGGAAAGCTGAGATACGCTAGAGTACGCTCTGCCCGTTCCATATCTCACCAGAGTCATCCTGGTTGCCCACAAGTTTTCAAGGAAGATAAAACATATCAAAGACTCAGTGAATTTGCTCTTCCCAACGACTTCTTCTTAGGCACACCTTCTTTCTCACTCCGGCCACCATGACCCAGTTCAGAGAGGTTGTTAAAGCCTCCTCCACAGTATGAAGGAAGTGAGAAGATACAACATTGAAAAACTATATATAATATAGCGGACATGATGATACGGCTCTGAGAGCTCAGATTCCGAAGCTGAGCTCTGAGTCCTAGCTCTACCCTTTCCTAGCGGTATGACCACGGTCAAGGTACTTAGTCTTGCCATACCTCAGTTTTCTTGTCTGTAAAGTGGGTGTAATGATATAATGTAATGATCTTCTAGTGTGTTGTGAGGATTAAACAAGATAGTTCATGAAAGGGGGTTAGTGTTGTGCTCAGCACGTAGGAAGCTCAGCAAATGGGAGCAATTGCACTGCAAGAGTTCTACTGGACCGGCATTGAGGCCAGGGGATGCATTCTGGAAGAGGGAGCTATAAGCAAATCAGCTCCTAAATGTTGCATATTCTTCGTGCAGATGAGTTCTGCCATTGTACGTGGGCAAGTGCTCTTTTGTTCTGTTAAACTCTTAAGATTTATTTATTTATTTATTTATTTGAGAGAGAGAGAGAGCCTGTGAGCAGGGGGAGGGGCTTACAGAGGGGGAGAGAACCCTCAAGCATTCTCCAAGCAGACTCCCCGCTGAGTATAGAGCCTGAATCAGGCCCAATCCCAGGACCCTGAGTTGAAATCAAGAGTCAGATGCGGTGCGCGTCTGGATGGCTCAGTTGCTTAATCGTCTGCTTTCAACTCGGGTCACGATCTCATGGTCCCGGAATGGAGCTCCACATTGGGCTCCCTGCTCAGCTGGGAGGGAGTCTGCTTCTTCCTCTCCCTCTGCACATCCTTCCCCCAACCCCGCTCACGTTCTCTCTCTCAAATAAATAAATAAAAATCTTTAAACAAAAGAAGAGATGCTTAACTGACTGGACCACCCAGGTGCCCCTATTCTCTTAGACTCTTGGAGGTCACTGTGTGCTCAGGCCATTGATACTTCTGGCTACTCTTCATGTACCTGACCCATCCTCCCAGGCTTTGGGACTTTCTCACACACTTCCACAAGATGTCATGGGACTTCCACTTATCCTTAATGGCCTGCTGATCATTAACTTCTATTTTCTGTACCATTTTTTCCCTCCTTGGTGTAAAACTTGCTTTTCGACAGTCAGTCTGAAACGCTTGCATGACCTCTTGGCACTGTTGTAGTATGGGGCACCATTTACGGGCAGATGTGTTCACCAGAACATGGAATACTGCCATCCAAAGAAATCACACCAGATTCAGAAACAGATCAGTACGCACCTTCAAACCAGGGAGCTGTCACTGACTGACCATGCCATGGAGGTCCTGCTAAGTATTTTTGTTTATAAAGATGTTTGGGACTGAGCACGGCCAGGGCAGTCAGAGAATCAAAACAGGGGCCTGTCCTCACCCATACACTAAAGCAGAGAGCTTCCTCAGAAGATGACCCACTTTAGAGAAAAGATCCCAAATTCAAATAAAACTGAGGAACACTACCCAAACCTTAGAGACCTTAGGATGCAAAGGGCTCAGCCGAGTCCTGAAAATTAATCCTTCTGACTCCGTGTAACCCACACTTTCTGGAATGACTGGACCACAAAACAATTTTTTGTGTGTGCCATAAATAGAAAGCTCCAGCCAGCATCCCCTTATGGTCATTTCCCGTCACACTCCACTCCAGTCAGATGGCGGTCCTTCTCCTGGACCTTTACGATTACAGTCCTCATGATGAATACAGGTGGCTTCTGCCTCTAGCCCTAAGGACTACTGTTTAGTCATTTTTCTTTGTTAGACCCAGATCCTTTCTCTTTGGGTCTCAGGTACATCCCGGTTGTCACCAGTTCCATTAACCCACTTAGCTATGACTTCACAGATAGGATCTCTTGTACTAACAGACCATACATGTGTTTTTTGGAGCAGTGCTGTCCAGTAGAATTTTCTGTGATGACGAGAATGCTCTCTCTCTCTGTGCCCTGTCCAATTCTCCAGCCACTAGCCTTTCATGGCTGTTAGCCCTTTAAATGTGGCAAGTGCAACTGAATTTTTCGTAGAGCTGAATTTTTCATTTTACTCAGTTTTAATTAATTTAAATTTAAGTAGCCACATACGGATAGTGACTATTACCTTGGAGAGCACAGTGTGTATGTCTGTCCTGTATGTCTGTCCGGGGGGAAATAAGAGAATAGAAGTCATGTCAATGAGGTAAAGCCACAGTGACTCCCACAATGCAGAGGAAAACATTTGACCACCAAGTATCTCTTCGAAAACCATCATGTTGAATATTTTTCTGATGAGCTCTCTGGGCGATTTTTTTTTCTGTGTAATTTTTAATAGCAAGAAAACAGGTAATTTTTGATATATTATGGAGGAAAGGTACTATTTAAGTGCAGTGGATGAAACCACTTAGTGGAAAGGCTAGTCTCAGAGGGTGAAAGGAAGGTTTGGAAAGGCCCACTTTACATAATGATGGAAAATTTGGAAACAACCTCCAGGGACACTCAATTTGGATCAATCAGTTGTAAAACTGACCTTCAGATGCTCCAGTAGAAAAGGCCAAATCTGAAAAATTAAAAAAAAAATCTGTACGACTATAGTACGTGCTTGTGTCCTGGGGCCCATCTCTATAAAGCATTCTGTTTGGTAAGAACCTGAAACAGGCTCCTCGGGGTTCACAAAAGCCTCCTCCTACTTAGTGACTGGAGAATTTACATCTCCCTTCAGTTTATGGTGGGGGTTATCCGTCCCTCAGCTACCGGTTAGAGACCCGAGTCGTGAGTTCATGTGAGACAAAGGATATCCGGAAGGGCCTCCTTGTTCCTCAAGGTTCTCCACATTTTATCCCTGTATCAGATATCTAGAAAGCACGGACTCACTTGTGTCTCCTTGGCATTTCTGTCATAGAAGAAAACTTCATGTGTTGCCTCATTTTATCAAAAAGCCACATGAGAAACAGCCGTAAATAGAACTTCTGTGCCTTCTTTGTGAACTTGCCGGAATCGCATTGCCCCGTGGGCTACTCATGACACCGCCCACTGGAGAAGCTTCTCTTAGATTCCAGAGCCAGAAAGTGCTTGTTGTGTGATGAACTGGAATGTTTCATTTTCTAAGGCAATGAAAAGTATGGTTTCTCTCCCTCGTTGTCCCCATCCCTGAGAAACTCAAGGCTGGTTCTAGGCTTGTTTGCAGCAGATTTTTCGCGGTCCAAGATTTCTGTTATCGTTTGTCCTTATCTTCCCTCACTAATATTTGGTCATTTTATTTTCGCTGTTACATTAATGAATTTATTACAGTCAAAATTTTTATGGCAGTCTGTACCAAGTCCATTTGGGAAGGGGCGACAAAGATTCTCTCCTTGACCCAACTCTACTCAGCCCCTTTCAACTTTTCAAGTAGGCCCCAACTTTTTGGCCTCTGTGTCTGTCTCTGCACTGGTGCATTTTAGCAAGAATCCTGCTCTGTCAGTTTAGCCATAACCTTCCCCTCCCCCCCTGGGTGTCATTGATTGTCCACCCACCGACCCCTGCTCATCTCCTTCACTATTCCCAGTCGCCGATGCTGTATTCAGAACTTAGCCCGTTTCTATACGAGGTCCCTTTCCTCTACTGCAACAGCCCTGAGTAAAATCTGTTCTTATGCTTTAACTACTCTCCAGCTCTGGTTTTCCTTTAACAGAAAACAGAATGTAAATATAAATTCATACATACAGATTTGCTTTCTTTCCTTTGTCCCCTAAAAACGTCAGAACACCTTAAGTGTTCTTATTCTCAAACTTTGGGTTCAATACAAAGAGGGCAGTAAGGATTTAAGACCCAGTCCGCGCCCCTTCTCTCCTAGGAGGCTCCTACAAACAGGGGCACGGCCCACCCCACATCACAGTGTCACCAGGCATCGCATCACTTGTCCGTTGTCATCCCACATGGCATCCCATTTTAGGAACCAGCCTTGGACCCCTTTCATCCCAAATGAGAACTCTGTGGCCCAGCCTGTCAAGATTTTCGATTTCGTATTCCTCCACAGTATCAGCTAAAATCCTTTTCACACCAAAAGCCTTAATCAAGAGCGTGGTTTCGGGTAAGCATTCTTCCTTCTGAGCAAGCTTCAGAAAAACGACAAAAGACATCCATGTTGGCTGAAGGCATATTTTGCTGAATTGAGTGGAAGACGAATTTCAACTTCAGGCTGGTTTACTTTCTTTAATATGCAATTAACAACGAATATTTCAAAAGAGCAGTTTATATATTAATCCATAAGGCATTCTCCAAAACATGTTTACGTCTGGGGCAGTTCATAAATGAATCTACATTATCCTCTGAGCCTCATTCCTCTACTTCAGTATTCTCCTCATTCTGCCTATGACATTCAGAACAAAATGTGAAACATAATCTGCTTTCTGGATGATAAGAAGAAAGTCCTCAACCAAAGAATTTGTTTAGATTTTATTTATTTATTTCTCAGAGACAGAGAAATAGAGAGAGAGAGACACAAGCAGAGGGAGCAGCGGGCAGAGGGAGGAGCAGCTCCCCGCTGAGCAGAGAGTGCAGTGTGGGACTCGATCCCAGGACCTTGGGATCATGACCTGAGCTGAAGGCAGACGCCTAACTGACTGAGCCAGCCAGGCGTCCCCAAAGAGTTTTAAAATTCAAATCTTTTTAATTCAAATCTTTTCAGGGAGTCTAGATCTGCAAAATGAAATAAAGGGGTAGCTTGCTGGTTGTTACTGGGACATCTGTCTCTGATCCCAAATCTGTTTGATTAAAGTACCTGCTCATAAAACGTGGGTAGGTTGTTTATTTGGTTTAACGCAGACAGTTTTTAAACCCAGGGGTTCCTTGGACAGGAGAAATCTGGCTGCTTTTCCTATGTCTCTCTCTTTTGTTTGGTTTTTCTTTTAACTGAAAGCCACGATTTACAGTTTCTCTTATCTATATGTGTGTAGAATTACTGATTGGAGGGTACTATTAGCTCTCTGATCTATATTGTAAGCATATTTATCTTGCAAATCATATGCGTATAAGGTAAATAAAGTGCTTTATTCTGCCTACAGAGAGTATACAGAATATACAGAAATACAGGCTTTACAGCAACAGGCTTTGAAGTTAACTTTGAAGGTAACTTACTAGCGAGACGTTTAGGCATCTGAAGAGAGTAACTATACTGTAGTTACTGTTGTGGGAAAATTAGAGTTAGCTCTTAGATTTCTCTCTGGCCAAGTACAACTCAAGGCTGTTTTCTTTTAAAATCTCTGCAACCCATAACTGACTTAAATGTCCAGTATCGTTTAGAAAAGCCCCATAAAGCTTGATGAACTGATAGCGTTGTTTTCACCCCCTGCCTGTAGAGCAGGAATTCTGGTTTGACCACTCGGACGTGGAGGACTAACACTGCAGCCTCAGCAGCTCCAGAACCAACATTTTAGTCATGGGTCAACAGGAACAACAAAAATTCTCGCTCCCAGCGTCTTATCCTTGAAGCTATTTAGACAGGGAAGTGGGTGGGACCTGTGTATACACGGGCAAAGGCCAAATGTTGTTTCTGGAGCCAGTATCTTCCTATGACAATCTGGGGAAATTACGATACAGAATTCCAGTTAGAACATCAGTTAATCGTCCGGCAGTTCCTTCATTTTACAGAGGCAAATGGGGCCCAGGAGTGACTTACTTATTAGAGAGGAGTCAGACAGAGACCTGATAAATTGAAATGAAGATTCCCTGCTCTCCCCACTGTACTGTGTTCCTTATGTATATTTTAGGGGTAAAATTCAGCTTTTAGTTAAAGAATATGAAAGATCTGATGTCATCGAATTATCAAAGCATAGCATTAAAAATAAGTCACAGCTGTTAAAGCTATTAACTATAAACTATAACAAAGGCCGAGGAGGGGGGCATTGTAAAAGGAAGGGTCAGGCCATTAACACTGGAATCCACTGAACGCTTTTAATATCACCACAAAGAAAAACCCCAATATTACAGGTTTCCTGATGCCATGCTGTAGGAAATACACATTACCACCTCCAGGAAATTTTTGCCAGAGAGATCAAGCCTGAATCTCGATCTAACTGCCAGTTGAAGAGAAAGACAGGATAGAAGAATGTATTAAGAATAAGAATATATTAAGCCCCGCCCCAGGGACACAACTGACCAAATCCAGACTAGAAAATTCTACAGAATGGATGACCCAGTTTCCTCAATGACAACAGAATAATTATAGGAATAAAGAAAGAAATTAGAAAAGAGAGAGGGAGGATTTTTAATACATTAAAAGACACCTCGGAGATATTAACAAAATGTAATGTGGACCTTCACTATCTCTTGATTCAAACAAACAAAACTGACAAAAGACTTTTATAGGATAACCAAGGACATTTGAATGCTGACTAGTATTAGATGATATTAAGTTTCTGTTACTAATACTTTTAGATGTGTATCTTTTAGAGCTATAAACAGAAGTATTTATGGATTAGATAATGTCTGGGATTTGCTTTGAAGTTCTCTATCTGGGGACAGGGGAGGGGACTGTATAGATGAGAGCAGATTTGATCTGTATTGTAATTACTGAAGCCCAGTGATAGTACTCATTATACTATTCGCTCTACTTTTGTGTATGTTTGAAAATCTTTCTTTAAGAGGCGAAAATAAAAATAAAACCAAGATAGATATAATACATATGATAAATTGTACACATGCATTCTGCAGCCAATTTTTTTTTATAGGATTCAAAGGATCATTTAATCTGTGATGTTTCTATTTAAGGTGATCTTCCTACATCTTTACTGAATAGCATCCAAACACTGGGGGACAGGTGGTGTCTCTCCCATGTCTCTGTTCTGCATTTTGTGTCATAATAATCCTTTAGCCCATCTGTCTCTGCCCTTGAAGCTCCTGAAGGGCAGAGACTATACCTTTTTTTCATTTTCCTCTCCTTGGCCCATAGTACAGTATTTCATGTGCACCAAATAAAGACATGGCATTTTGGGAAAAACATTTTTCTCATTTGCCACATTCACCATGATTTTATTTATGTTGAAATGCAAATCTGTCTTTGCTGATGGTGATATCATTCTGTCCTTACTGAATATGGATAACAGTGTTAAAAAGAATAATAAAAAAAAAAGAGTGACCGGATCCTCTTCCATAGCTCCCCACCTTCTGCCCAATAATCTCTAAATTTCTAAGCTTTTCTTCTGAATAATGACTCTTAAAAATCATCACTATGTATCTGCCTTGAAACTTTCCCAGATTTTCGATCTTACTGAAGCTGAATTTTTGTTTTTTTAAGTAGGCTCCATGTCTAGCACAGGGACCAATGTGGGGCTTGAACTCACGACGCTGAGATCAAGACCTGAGCTGAGACCAAGAGTTTCACACTTAACCAACTCAGCCACTCAGGTGCCCCTTGAGCTGAATTTTTAAAATCAAGATACTTGTGCAAACTATTCTAATAACTTCTGAATATTATTCTTCACCTTTCATAAACAAAACTCTGATTCAATGTAGGGAACACAAATTTATTGATCATTTAAGACATTGTCCAAGGAAAAGTTACAAAAGCCTTTCCTGTGCAGCTATCTGGAACTATTGATTTCTTTTTTTTTTTTTTCCATGTTGGAACTCAAAAATGACTAGCCTACTTTCAGAAATTGAAAAGGAAAAAGATGGTGTGTTTGATTGTCTGAAAAGATAGATACCAATAATTCTTCCCATTGCTACACGTGCTTGGATGTTCCTTCCATCCAGAGGTGAAGTGAATTTTCCCTCCACGGGGCTGGCCTTGTGACTTATTTTGATCAATGGAGTGTTATGAAAATGACATTGTGCCAGTTCTAGCCTAAAGTCTTTTTTTTTTTTTAAATTCCATTTATTTATTTGTTAGAGAGAGAGAGAGCGTGAGCACAGGCAGACAGAGGCAGAGGGAGAAGCAGGCTCCCCGCCGAGCAAGGAGCCCGATGTGGGACTTGATCCCAGGACACTGGGATCATGACCCGAGCCAAAGGCAGCTGCTTAACCAACTGAGCCACCGAGGCATCCCTCCAGCCTAAAGTCTTAAAAGACCTCCAGCTTCTGCTTTTAGAGCCCGGGGCTGCTATGTGAGGAAGTCTAGCTATCCTACTGAATGTGGAGGAGTGCTAATGCCCCAGCCAACACAGAGCATCAGGTTCCTAGACATGAGTGGGGCCATCTTGGATCCTCTAGTCTTTATTTTTCTTTTTTAAGATTTATTTGTCTATTTAGAGAGAGAGTGTGCACGTTGCGGGGATGGGGAGGGCAGAGGGAAAGGGACAGGGAGAGAATCTCAAGCAGACTCCCTGCTGAGAATGGAGCCTGATGCGAAGCTCAATCTCAAAACCTTGAGACCATGACCTGAGCCAAAATCAGGAATCAGATGCTTTTTTTTTTTTGAATTTTTATTGTGTTAGGTTAGGCACCATACAATGCACCATTAGTTGTTTTTTTAAAATTTATTTTCAGTGTTCCAAGATTCATTGTTTACATATAACACCCAGTACTCCATGCAATACGTACTCTCCTTAATACCCACCACCAGGCTCACCCATCTCTCCATCCCCGTTCCTCTAAAACCTCCAGTTTGTTTCTTGGTGTCCGCGGTCTCTCATGGTTCATCTCACCCTCTGATTTCTCCCAACTCCCTTCTCTTCTCCATCTCCCCATGTCCTCCGTGTTATTCCTTATGCTCCATAAGTAAGTGAAACCATATGATAATTGACTCTCTCTGCTTGACTTATTTCACTCAGCATAATCTCCTCCAGTCCTGTCCATGTTGCTACAAAAGTTGGGTGTTCATCCTTTCTGATGGAGGCACAATACTCCATAGTATATATGGACCACATCTTCCTTATCCATTTGTCTGTTGAAGGGCATCTTGGCTCTTTCCACAGTTTGGCTATTGTGGACATTGCTGCTATGAACATTGGGGTACATATTGTCCTTCTTTTCATTACATCTGTATCTTTGGGGTAAGTATCCAGTAGCATAATTGCTGGGTCATAGGATAGATCTACTTTTAATTTTTTGAGGAATCTCCACACTGCTTTCCAAAGTGACTGTATGAGCTTGCATTCCCACCAACAGTGTAAGAGGGTTCCCCTTTCTCCACATCCTCTCCAACATTAGTTGTTTCTTGCCTTGTTAATTTTTGCCATTCTAACTTGTGTAAGATGGTATCTCAATGTGCTTTTGATTTGAATTTCCCTGATGGCTAAGAGTCAGATGCTTAACTGACTGAGCCACCCAGGCATCTGTATCCTCTAGTCTTAATTGAGCCCAGCTGGCACTATATGGAATCAGAGTCAAGCCATTCCAATTGAACCTTACCACAGTTGCAGATCCACAGAATGCTTGTCTTTTGGTGGGTAATTTGTTACACAGCCATAGACAACTGGTATAAAAGGGGAAGGTGAAATCCTTTCTCAGTGCTCAGGATAGTCCTTGTTTGAACCTAAAAATGTTAATTTCTATTTTCTTTGCCTATCAAAAGTCTACCCATCTTCAGAATTACCCAAAGGTCCCAAGTACAGGGGACTGGCATTTCCAGATTGTTTTCTCCCAGCAGAGGCAGGACAGAGCAGGTTCAAGATGTTTCTGGAACATATTATTCAAGAAGTTCTTCCATATGTCGGGAAGTAAGGAAGTGCCTTCCAAAATAATAGGGCATATCCTCAGGACACAGGTGCCAGCTTGAAGGGACGCCCAATGGCTAAAACTGGGACAAGTCATCCACCAAAATAAATACAATAATGAATTACAAACCATTTAAAAATTTTAAAAAATTATTATCAAATTATAATAAATAGACAAGAAGGAAAGGAAGAAGGAAAGAAAAAGATGAACCTATCAATTGAGCAATCACTAGATGGGTGAGAAGGAGGGAGGGCTTACTCTTACACCAGGATGAGGAAGAAAAATGCTACGTGTGGCAAGAACGCTGGAGTTGGAAAATCCCCATTTTGCAACCATTACGTGAAAGATTAACTCCAATAATTAGCGGCTGTTAAGTTTAAGGGAAGTATTGATGAGGAGGGGGATACTTGGGAGGTCTTCATGTGTTACCTTCTAATAAAATTATTTATTAGTTGTAAGGAAGAAAAATAAACATAGAGTGGAGATATCAGACCACCACTTGACCGGGTGATCAAAATGAACATCGCCTATGAGAGACAGGCCGATATCACACACAAAGAATACACAGTGGCCTACGATGAATTACCTTCATGCAGTCACGAAGGAAATATCAGATCAGCACAAAATGAGGAATATTGTAGTTTAAAAAAAGAAAAGTTAGGGGTGCCTGGGTGGCTCAGTGGTTTAAGCCTCTGCCTTTGGCTCAGGTCATGGTCTCAGGGTCCTGGAATCGAGCCCCACATCGGGCTCTCTGCTCAGTAGGGAGCCTGCTTCTCCCTCTCTCTCTGCCTGCCTCTCTGCCTACTTGTGATTTCTCTCTCTGTCAAATAGATAAATAAAATCTTGAAAAGAAAAGTTAGTGGGAGCTGAAATTATAGTGTTCAGAAGTGTCAAGGTCATGAAAACCAAAGAAAGGCTATGGAAATATTCCGGATTGAATGAGGCTAAACAGACCTGGCCCCAGACCAGATCCTCTACTGGGAAAGAATTGCCTTAAGATTTAAAAATGCTATTAGATCACCTGGTAAGATTGGAGTATGGACTGCAGACTTTTAGATTAGATAAAAGCATTATGTATCAATATAATTTATGAAGTTGATAACTGTATTTCAGTTATTTGAGAGGAAGTCCCTAACCTTAAAAAATCCACACTGAAGTATGTAGGGGTAACAGGCCATAGTGTATGTAACATACCCTGAATTATTCAGGTACTATTATTAAAATATGTGTGTTTAAAATGAAGGAAGGAAGAAAGAAAGAAAAACAGCACAATGATAGAGAAAATGGGATAAACGTTTAACAGTAGGTGAATCTGAGTCTGAGGAAAGGGCACACAAATGTTCCTTGCACTATTTTTATATTTATTATTATTTTCAGGCTGAAATTATTTCCAGATAAAAAGTTAACAAGCAGTTCTACTGTTCTGAGACAGAGTCCATGAAACCATTTCTCTGTCTTCAAACCTAAACCATCTCCCTTCGGGTCTCTGAACACCTTCAGCACTTTACTATTTTGTTAGTGTTTTTTTAATGTTTGCACACAGCCTTGTATTGTTACTTAGTTGTTTTGGGTTGATTTGGGTGTGGAAGGCAACGTTTCATCTTCTCAAGACCATGTCAAGTCCTTGGCGTGCTCTTTGCAGCTCTCCTGTCCCCGACAGAACGTTGGCACAAAGCAGGTCTCTGATTTGTCTGGAGAGACCTCTGGCCAGGAGTTGGCCTCACACCTCTGCTCCACTACTCAATTGCTCTTGAACTTGGGCAAACTAATACACATCTCTGTGCCTCCGTTTTCCCATTGGTTAAGCTGGAGAACTACAGGTGGCTTGTTTTAAAGCCAGTGGTTAAACATTTGGCTACGCTGAAGCAACTTTATATTCTAGAAGTGGCGTGTAAAAAAATTAGAAGTTAGAATATGAGTTTCTACATATTCAAAAAGTGCTTTAGACAGCTATTAAATCAATGCAACAATTTGGGAAGTTCAAAACCTTTAAAGTTTGAGCAAATTTGTTGAACCACACTTGAATCCTTCTACTTGTTTCATTTTGGCAACGTTTTCCCTTTTACCATGTAATACCATGATAATTGTGGACTGAGGCGTGGAGAAAGCAGATTTCCCTGAACGGTCTTTTTCAGCAGTTAAGTTGGTTTTATATCTATCCACACTCTACTCAGCTTCCCTGTGGCGAGTAAAACACAGGTTAAGATACGTGGTTGAGGTGATTAAGCGCACCTGATGTTCTTCGCTGTTTAATGTTCCGTTAACAATTCTGCATTTCTTAGTTTATGATTGACACTAAGGATCTTGAGCAAAAGCCCATAGAATTTAAGTCTTTTTTCTTCCTCCCTCTCAGGGCCAAAAATTGCTCAGTTCAGACTGAAGTTATAAGAAGTCTCATTCAAATACATTTTTTTCCTGAAAGATTTAAATAATGGACATATAAAAGAGCCCCTCTCTTTTATTGATTGAAGCAAGTTGTCTCTTTTAATTTCATCTTTGCCTGTTTCATATCTAACCAATCCACCATCATATTAGAATTTTAAAAGGTGTCCGCTGTTTCTGAAAAAATTTTGATCCACCAATGTAATATCAAAATATACTTTAAGTTTTATCTCTATGTAGAAACAAAATCACGGCTAATAAAAATTAAAGTGGAGTGTCATGCTTTCCAATTGTCAGAGCTCCCACAATGTGTATAAGAATCACGTGACATTGGTGTGTGCACCGAGGTTAGACACAGAGTAAAGCAGGTTTGTGGTTCATGGAAACACTGTTAGATATGTTTCTATTATTTCTTCAGTAAACACAAATATTTTGTGAATAAATGAATAAATAGAACCAATACTGAAGGAAGTATAACTATAATAACTAATACTTATGAATTTCATGCACTTCCTATGAATTTTAGTATTAAAAAAACCCTCAGTGCTCAGTTATATCTATGAATTGGTTTCATCCTGATTTTGCCATCTCTGGAAGTTTTGGAGGTAAAAATGGGGTTCTTAAAAGGTCTAATGCTAGGACCATTCCTGATAATTTTGCCTATCCATTTGGATTGAATCAGATTTATTTTATTCTCCAGCTGGGAACATTGTAGTAAATTAGGATAGTTATGACCCCAGAAGAAGTATTCTTCTGTGTAATTCTGTGTCACCCCCGAGCCCTTAGTTTTCTCTTACTACATTTTTGTTTGTGCTTTATATTGGTTAATTGAACATATATTGGGAATAATGGGAAACCCTCCACAAATGACCTGTTGTTTTCATTGTACTTATTTAAGGTTGACAAGAATTGTATCTTGTACCGTAGCTGTTACAGATATCACAATGGCTGCTGGCAAAAATATTGTTCAGAATTTCTACCTTGCCAGCAGCCGAGAGTGATGGTCCATTTCACTCTATCATTATTGGTTCTTTAAATAGAACTATAATTTTTTTCTTGGTGAGTATGACATCTTGAGGAAGAAATACTTGGTTTATATAGATAGAATCAAAGATATGACACAGACAATCAAATGAGACCATAGCCCAAGGTCAAAATATATTTCACCTTCTACAGGAGTGCCATTGAAGGGGAGAAGCAATATTGTGTGAAATTCATGTCCGTGTTGTAACCCACAGCCCGCATCTTCAGAAGCAGTATCGGTTTCTCTAAAACTAATGGATTTTCAATATGTTGGTGAGTTTATAACTCACCCCCCTCCTTTTGAATAAAGTGTGTGTCTTCTCTAGAAATCCAAGATGTATTTCAACTTGGAAGTCTAGGGTTTTACTATTTTATGGCATTCATTTTAAGACAAAGGTCAACTTTTTTTCCACTAAATTGTTTGCCTGACGAACTGTTGACACCCAAATCTTGACAAATATCTGTATTCAGATTGGTTTATACTTTGACGTCTCAGTGGGAACAAATCGAGCACTGGAAATACCACTGTAGGTCTGCCTAATTCATATGCTTAAGAATTACCTTCGTAAGAAAGCCTTGATATGTAAATATAACTCAGAAAAAGTAAACTTGGTTCAAAACTTAAATCTGAACATGGTTCATATGTAAAATGAAATATTTAAATGAAAAAGACGCATGCATACTTGTTTCTGTTTTTCCTTTCTAAAGAAACGAATTCTTAACAACTATACTAGTTGTACCACTACTAACTTGGGGTTAGGTACACTAGATTTGAAAACTACTGATGGGTGAATTCACATGCTTTGATATGATGCCGTGTCTTATGTTATGCAAAGCTGGCTGGTTTAATGGGCACTAGATTCGGTTAGAACAGTTCAAATCAATACTTTAATATGCGCTGGCATTCCTCTTAGTGATAGTTATCTGATGTTCTTTATTGCTCATGCTGTTTTATTTACCACGTTGAGTCAGATTCTCCTCGTAATTACAATGAAATCCACTATTTCAGTAAAACCTGCTCAGCAGGCTGTAAGAATCAAGTTTGCTTTTTTACTTTGGAAACATTTAACAGAGTCAATAAAGTTGCTGTTATGAGTTGAGCGCTACTACTGTGAAAATCAGAAACACGAGATAGACCTCTTATTTCTTAATGTTCTCACTTATATTTCCTAAGTGGTTGATTTAGTAATTATGCAAACAGTGGAACACAGTGAATGAGTTGATGGGTGCATCAGTTTCGCCCCTGCGTTGGGGGGCGGTGTGACTGCTTGTGTTCCTTTGTTGTACAAATTCCTTTTCTTGCCAGGTGAAATTTTAAAATGCGTAAACCATATTTCATTGTTAGCTCATTTTGTTACTTTTATTCGTTACGAGAATTTTCTTTTCTTTTTTAAAGATTTTATTCATTTATTTTACAGAGATCACAAGTAGACAGAGAGGCAGGCAGAGAGAGAGAGAGGAGGAAGCAGGATCCCCACTGAGCAGAGAGCCCGATGAAGGGCTCGAACCCAGGACCCTGGGATCATGACCTGAGCTGAAGGCAGGGGCTTTAACCCACTGAGCCACCCAGGCGCCCCTTTTACAAGAATTTTCAGTGAGGGGAATGTACATAAATTTTGTGACTGATTTAATGGAAAATATTTGAAGGAAAAAAGATCAATCAGGAAGATAAAAATGAAAAAGTGTTATATAAGACAATGCTGGAAAATAGAAAAAAATTAAATTAGGGGATCAGTTCAGGAAGTCCAATAGCTTTCAAGTAAGACTTTCATAAAGAGAGAACAGAGATAATGAAGTGGAGAATGATCAAAGAGTGAAGACACTTTCCCTGAATTGAAGGTCATGTGTTTCTGGAAATGAACGGGCCCCCAAAATACCCAGTATAGGAAGGAGCAAAGACCTCCCAAGACACATCAACAAAATTTCAGGATGTCAATGATAGGAAGAACATCAAAAAGCTTTCAGATAAAGAAAAAGAACAAGAAACAGATCACATACAAAGAATCGGGAATTAAAGTGGCATTTCTTATAATGAAACGAAGCATTGCCTTCGAGATTCTAAGTGCAATACGGTTTCAACCTAAAATTCCAGACCCAGCTTTGGCAGGGGCTACCGACCGGTGTATGCAACAGCCACTCCCCCTCTTTCCTCTTCCTAAGGCCTTCCTCTGCTTTAAATAGGCCAAAGCTAGAAAAGTGTTTCCCAGCTTCCCTTGCAGCAAAAATGCTGCGCTTTGCTGAGGTCCCATCAAGCAAACCCACCCACGAGGGACTTGGAAGGTGGAGCCGTGTGAGGTCATAGCTCCGTGGGGTATCAGATACTCCACGGCATCTGTGGCAAAGCATCTCAGTGTTTCTCATCCTTTTTTTTTTTTTTTATTGCTCCCCTGAGGACTCTTTTTAGACATTTCCCTCCCTAATTACTCCCATCTATGATATTTTAATACAACAGATATACTGTATATCCATTCATGTACCCTATATATGTTTTATATTTTATTTACTTTTTTAAAGAGATTTATTTACTTATTTTGAGAGAGAGTGAGCGAGAGAGAGAGTGCACAAGTGGGATGGGCAGAAGGAAAAGGAGAGAGAGAATTTTTTTTTGTTTTTAAAGATTTTATTTATTTATTTGACAGAGAGAGCTCACAAGTAGGCAGAGAGGCAGGCAGAGAGGTGGGGGGGAAGCAGGCTCCCCACTGAGCAGAGAGCCAGATTCGGGGCTCGATCACAGGACCCGGGGATCATGACCTGAGCTGAAGGAAAAGCCTTCAACTCACTGAGCCACCCAGGCACCCCAGGAGAGAGAGAATCTTAAGCAAACTCCACACTCAGTGCATAAGCCCGTCACGGGGCTCGATCTCACGACCCTGAGATCACGACTTGAGCTGAAACCAAGAGTCTGAAGCTTAATTAGCTGTACCACCCATGTGCCCCGGTATATGTTTTATATTTTAAAATAGTAGGTATTTTTGTCCTACCCATTCCCTCCCAAAACCATTTCTGCCCCTATTGGGACAAAATTGTGCCCGCAGAGAAATCATGTGCTATCTGATTCCTAGAATCCCAAGTACCAAACAGCAGGAGGCAGTGGCGATGGGGTTACTATAAGAGTCTAATGGTGTAACTGAGTGTTGTTCCTGGCTGTGTAACATCCGGGTGTTCCAATATAGGAAAGAGGTGGAAGACATCCGTCCACGACACCAGATGAAAAACCTAGGCTGGAGGCTTGCTTTAGAGTCCAGAATGGAGTAGGAGAGAACATAGCAGAACCCTCAGGGAAGCATAAAACCGACAGACTACCCCATGCACACAACCCTATTGATAGGAGTTTTCGAGTTGCATGGTCAGATTAGGAGATGAATTAGTGATAGCTACACAGAAGACTGCATGAAGAAAAAGAAATTACGGTAAATGTTAACTCCAGGACAAATACAAAGTAGTAGAGACGTGGGAACATAATCACAATATAGTATGTGGCTCATCCTCGAAGAATATTTATGAGGTTATAATAATGGAAACTCTGAATATTACTTAACCCACAGTAGTGATGTAATTATACTGGGAAGACAGGGTTGAAGGATGGGTGGGAAAAGAGCTGTATTCTCATCATCCATAGTAAAGTGGTCAATGTATAATGTTTAAAATGAGTAAGTCTTAAAATAGTAGTATAAATTTTTTTTTTAAAGAAAACTCAGAGGACAATAGAACAGTTTTAAGAGTTGAAAAAGTTGACTGTGGGAAGCAACAATCCGAAATGGGGAGAAATCGGGAGTTGTGCGGGGAACCTTCCTTTCTTGTTAAAGTCTTACAGTGCTATTAGATTTTTAACTTGTACACATATTGCCAGTTACATACACATGAGTGCAGTGAAATTCAAAAACTAAAAGCAAAAAAAAATGCCTGTACTGTTCTAAGGCCTCTTAACTGCTTCTCCTTTCATCTTCTCCCTGAGTGATCTTGTTAATATTTGTCTATAATTGCTTTCTCTTCCCAGAAGTCCTAGGATATATCATTCCTTGGAAAAGACTTTAGATATCCATATTATTTATAGGTCTTGATCTAAATGAGCCTCTTAAAACTGAACACTGTGGCAAATGAATTCCCTTTCCTCCCCACATTCTCTTCCTGGTCCAAATACTCTATCATTTGAATAGTATATTGGCCAATGCTGACTCTCAAATGCAGGATCTCAAAGTTGGCAGATTTATGATATCTGGAAGAAACCACAGTTACCAGAAACATCAAAGAATATTTGTATCTTTCTTACACATACACACTCAAGAATTTACTCTGAGCATTTTACTTTGATTTCATTTAAATAACAGAATGAGTCTAGGAATTTTAGTTGCCATAGTTATCATTATAATTTAGTATTAGTGGATTTAATTATTTTGACATAGGAAAAGTGTTATGGATTGATTATTTATAAATCTGGAAGACAATGAAACCTAGTTAAATTACTTTTTCTGGTGCAAGAGTCAACATCTGTGGCTTATTTCTGTATTTGCTGAATTCAAACGAGGTTCTTAACAAAAGAAGACGCTAGAGCAATGGTTCTTAAACTTCAGAGTGTGCTTAGGAATTACCCATGGACACTGACCTCTAAATCCCTCCCTCCCCCTCTCTCCACCTTCTTCAAATTCTGATTCCCTTTGTGTTTGGTATTGTCCAGAAATCTGGATCTTAAACAAGTGTCCTCAACGATTCTGGTAAAGGTAGTCTTGCTAGTTGAGTTGTGTCCGACATATTGGAGTTGGCTTTATTTTTCTTTCAATTTACTTCTCCACACTCAAGCAGCTCCAGGGGGAACAATTTTAAGTGCTCTCTCAGATAAGTATCCAGGGACCAGAAGCTGAATATATTTCACACAAAGAGGAATAGAGCAGCTTTCTACAGCTAAGATCAAGTTCCTGGCTCCTGTCCTAGAATAATATAAGATCATTTCATTGGTTACCATTTGGATGCAGACCAAGAAAAAAAAAGTATTTGTGGATTCAGAGAGATGGTATTTAAAGAAATACTATACGGAAGGATGAAGTGTAATGGTACCTGGAATTTTCAACATCATCATTCAGAGTAATAATTTTTTTTCTTTTTCAGAGATAGAGGTGGGGGTGGGGAGAGAATCTTAGGTGGGCTCCACACCCAGTGCGGAGCCCAGCGTGGGGCTCGATCTCATGACCCTGAGATCATGACCTGAGCCAAAATCAAGAGTCAGATGCTTAACTGACTAAGCCACCCAGGTGCCCCCAGAGTAATAATTTTTCAATGTTTCACAAAGTAATACTCCAAGTTATAAATGAAACATTGACTTGCTTAGTTCTCCATGAAATACTTACATCAATTACTGTTCGTCTTTTTCTTCATATTTTTTCTACTGTGTAGGTTGTAAAGGCTTGGAATAGATACTAACAATTAAAAAACAAAATAATCTAATTTACCATAGTATATTCCAACATTATGAAGATGATAAAGTTTAAAGCTAGTTGTCATCTTATCTATTTTTGTGAATATAAAGTTCTGTTAATGCTCTCAGGTGGGGGGCACCTGGGTGGCTCAGATGGTTGGGTGTCTGCCTTCAGCTCAGGTCATGATCTCCAGGTCCTAGGATCAAGTCCCACATCAGGCTCCCAGCTCAGCGGGGAGTCTGCTTCTCCCTCTCCCTCTGCCTCTCCCCCTGCTTGTGGTCTCTCTGTCTCTGTCTCTGTATCTCTCTCAAATGAATAAAAAATCCTTAAAAAATGCTCTCAGGTGAGGTAGGCCAGGACTGTGATCAATCATTTAAATTAATGTCCTCAACGATCCTAAAATTTGTGTGGAATCATAAAAGACCATGGATAGCCAAACAATCTTGAAAAAGCAAAGCAAATCTGGAGGCATCACAATTCAAGTTCTATTACAAAGCTGTAGTAATCAAGACAGTATGGTACTGGCACAAAAACAGACACATAGATCATGGAACAGAATAGAGAGCCCAGAAATGAACCTTAACTTCATGGTCAACTAATCTTCGACAAAGCAGGAAAGAATATCCAATGAAACAAATACTGTTTCTTCAACTAATTGTTTTGGGAAAACTAGACAGGAACAGGCAAAAGAATGAAACTGGGCCACTTTCTTACACCATACACAAAAATAAGTTCAAAATGGATTAAAAACCAAAATGTGAGTCCGGAAACCATAAAAATCCTAGAAGAGAACACATGCAGTAACTTCTTTGACATTGGACACAGCAACTTCTTTCTAGATATATCTCCTGAGGCACAGGAAACAAAAGGAAAAATAAACTATTGAGGTTACATCAAAGCAAAAAGCTTCTGCACAGCAGAGGAAAATATTGGCAAAACTAAAAATACTGGCAACCTACAGAATGGGAGAAGATACTTATAAGTGGCATATCCGATAAAGGGCTAGTATCCAAAATATATAAAGAACTTAGAAGAATCAACACCTCAGGCACCTGGGTGGCTCAGTCTGTTAAATGTCTGCCTTTGGCTTGGGTCATGATCTCAGGGTCCTGGGATCAAGCCCGACGTCAGGCTCCCTGCTCAGTGGGGACCAGCTTCTCCTCTCCCTATGCTGCTACCCCTGCTTGTGCTCTCTCTCTCTGTCAAGTAAACAAATAAAATCTTTAAAAAAAAAAACAAGACTCAACACCCCAAAAATGAATAATCCAATTTAAAAATAGGCAGAAGACATGAATAGACATTTTTCCAAAGCAGACATACAGATGGCCAACAGACACATAAAAAGATGCTCAACGTCACTGATCATCAGGGAATTACACATCAAAACCACAATGAGGTGTCACCTCACACCTGTCAGAATGGCTAAAATCAACAGCACAAGAAACAATAAGTACTGGTGAGGATGGGAAGAAAGGGGAACCCTCTTACATTGTTGGTGGGAATGCAAATTGGTGTAGCTACTTTGGAGAACAGTATGAAGGTTCCTCAGAAAATTAAAAATAGAACTACCTTGTGATCCAGTAATTGCACTGCTGGGTATTTACCCCAAAATACAAAAATACTAATTAGAAGGGGTACATGCACCCTGATGTTTATAGCAACATTATCTACAACAGCCAAATTATGGAAACAGCCCAAGTGTCCACAGCTTGATGAATGAATAAAGAAGATGTGAGATATATGTGTGTATATATACACACATTATCTATCTATCTATATATAAAATGCATATATATAATGTATATACATATAAATGGAATATTGCTCAGCCATAAAAAAGAAAAAAATCTTGCCATTTACATAAGTCAGAGAAAGATAAATACCATACAATTTCACTCATATGTGGAATTTAAGAAATGAAACAAAGGAGCAAAGGGAAAAAAGAGGGAGAGAAGCAAACCAGAAACACTAAAGTCTAGACAACAAACTGACGGTCACCGAGGGGAGGTGAGTGGGGGAGGGGTTAGACAGGTGATGGGAATGAAGGGACACACGTGATGAGCACCGGGGTACGCAAGTGTTGAATCGCTATATTGTCCACCTGAGACTAATATAACACTGTATGTTAACTAACCAGAACTTGAATAAAAACTTAAAAACAATTGAAAAATTTTAAAAATAAATTAATATTCTCTTTTTACTTCAAATGTTAGTCCTCGGTGGTTTTATTTTCCCTCTCAATTTGGAAGGATAAGTCGACTAAACTTTTCGTTGTTAATCTACACGTCTACCTGGCCCGTGCCTCCCCTTGTAAATGTGGCTGCACGCTGCGAGCCCAGAGACTCCTGTAAGAAGAAGATGATGATGATGATGGAGGTAGTGACGGCTAATGTTTCTTGAGAGATTACGGTGTGACAAGCATCGTGTGACTTGAACGGCACAAGTCATTATTATTCCCATATTATAGATGGGAAGACCAAGGCCCAAGGAGGTTAAATAACTTGCCCCAAACATATAAGTAACAAGTAGTCTTGAAACTCAAGAAATCAGGTTCCAGTGCCCAACTTCTTTACCTGGTACTTTCTGTAATCCTACCCTCCCAATGCCTCACCAAAAATAGGGGTAATATTTCAAATGAAGAATCTAAGAAAGGAGCTTCCATTGGTAGTATCTTCACCTGATCTACATTCTCATTTTGGAAGTGGCAGCTCATTTTTATAAATCTAATAGTACAATTGGTTGAAGCTACCTTGGGAACATTTACTACCTCTTTCATTACAAATTTCCACTTGATTTTTTAAAAATATCTTGTCAATTATAATTCAATTTATTTTAAAGTAAACTCCATACCCAACAGAGCACTTGAACTCACCACCCCAAGATCAAGAGTCACATGCTCTACCAACTGAGCTAGCCAGACACCTCAGATTTCCACTTTATTTTAATGTGTTGTGATTTTACTTTATTTATTTTTTTAAAGATTTATTTATTTTAGGGAGAAAGAGAGAAAGCACGCATGCGAGAGTGAGCGGGGGTGGGCGGGCGGGGTGTGGTGGGGTGGGGTGGGGTGCCGAGTGGGAGACAGGGAGAGAGGGAGAGAAGCAGACTCACAGCTGAGTGCAGAACTGACACAGGGCTCCATCTCACAGCCACAAGATCATGACCTGAGCCGAAATGAAGAGTCGGAGGCTTAATCAACTGAGTTACCCGGGCGCCCCTAATGTGTTGTGACTTTAATAGGAACTGTCTTGTGATATACAGCATTTAAAGCCCAGATCAGAATTTACATATAAGAACACAAATAAGAGAGAATAGCTATCAGCATTCACATGGAAAATAGATTAAAAGATAATTTGATGAAATCAAAACCAGGCCATTATCTGATTCCAAGGCATTCCTTAGCAAGTACCTTATGTTTAACCAGAAGAGTCATCTGTCCAGGAGAGCAAGTCCTTTGACAAGGGAACTAGGTCAGGTGTGGTAACCAAAGACTTTATATGTAGGGACGATTCTCATTCCTAATTCCTTACTGTTTAGGACTCTAGCATCAGCATTGTAATCTGTGAAGCAAAACCCAGCATCTGAAAAATGACAGACATGGAGGAAGGGTTTGAGCAGAAAATACCTACAACACAATATGTTCTTTGACACATTTACCCATGAAGAGGGAAATTTGCTCCAAGTGTTAGGCCTCTGGGGGACCACACAGAACTTGGTGGGCTGGAGAATCACCAAAGGCTTTCTCTTTGTCGCAGAGCTGGTGACAGAAGGGGAGGGTAGAACTCCTCTCCACTGGTTAGACTACACTATTTAGAAGAGCAGTGGTATGTCAACATATCTAAGGAAAGGAACTCTCCTTATAATTACAGGTAAACAGGAATAACCTGAAATATTAAGCAGAACTGAGGAAATGAGGCCTTCTTACCCAGGGTAGTACCCCAGGTAGATGCAGCCGGTGTTCCCAGGGATGGTGGTAATTAGGATGGAATCTGGGGTGGGTACTGTGACTTACATTTTATGTGTTTCATAATTTGGATACAGATGCCATTACGCAAACATGTGGACGCCGGAGAGTTTGTATGCTGGTTTTTTTTTTTTTAAATTTTTATTTATTTATTTGACAGACAGATATCACAAGTAGGCAGAGAGAGAGGGGGAGGCAGGCTCTCCGCCGAGCAGAGAGCCCGATGCGGGGCCCGATCCCAGGACCCTGAGATCACAACCCGAGCGGAAGGCAGAGGCTTCAACCCACTGAGCCACCCAGGTGCCCCTGTATGCTGTTTTTAAATACCGAGGGACAAGGGTTTCAGATGGCACACTTAAAATACATAAGCACTAAGAGGTTGTCTTTTTATGGAGACTTGACTTGTTCACATAAAGGTGAAAAAGATGAATGAATCTATGACGAAACGGGATGTTTTGCTGAGATGCACAGATATAACACAGAAGTCATCACAGGTCACTGAAAATCACAGACACTTTGAGGAAGAAAGTTTGATTAGAGATAAAATAAATTAGAGGTAGTTCCAAAACCAGCACAGCAACTGGAAAGCAATGCAATTCTCAAGCTGATGAGTAATAGTTTTGTTTGCAGCTCTTAGTCAAATAGACTAGACTGAATGGAGGCTTAGGAAGACAAGAAAAAATCTAGAAATTCTTGGGAATCCTATTATTATTATTATTTTAAGATTTAATTTATTTATTTGAAGGAGAGAGAGAGAGAGACAGGGACAGAGACAGAGATAGCAAGAGAGAGCAGAAGTGGGCAGGAGAGGGAGAAGCAGACTCCCCGCTGAGCAGGGACTTGACCCCAGGACCTTGGGATCAGGACCTGAGCTGAAGGCAGATGCTTAGCCAACTGAGCCACCCAGGCTCCTCAGGAATCATATAATTGTAGACAAAGAAGGCACCCATGAAATTATTTAGTTTCTAAATCTCCTAATGTGTACACAAATGAAACCAAAGTGATTTACGAGGCCTGCTATTCCAGGCCTCATAAGTGGTAGAGCCAGAAATCAGCTGAGCTGGGACTTCAGGGCAGATCTCCTACCTCCACGGTTTTCTGTGTTTGTTACCTCTTGTTCAGTGTATTTTGTGATGTCCTCATTGAAACCTGTTAGGTCTTAAAGTGTGACTTCCTGAATTTTGTTTTTTGGTCTGTTAGGGTTAGCTTGTAAGTGCTTAAAGATGCCAGTTAGTTCGCTGGGGCTTTTCTTATGTGTGTGGTCCAATGCCCTCCATCCTCCAAGTTATTCTAAGACATAAGAGCATAGACTTGGGAGAATAATTGCCTAAGAACTCTCCTTTCATGACACATACCATTTTTATGAAACAAAAGCAGCTTGGCAGATTATTCATTTCTTCTGAGTGGTTTATTCAAAGGTAAAAATAAGTTTCATTTTAACAGTCTTTAATTACCACAGCCATTTTAGGAGGGCAGAACAAGGTAGACTTTTTATTACATGTGAACTCTGCTTAGTGGTCTTACAATTTGGTCTAAGTAACTCTTGTTAAAAGTTAGTTGCTAGGGGCGCCTGGGTAGCTCAGTGGGTTAGAGCCTCTGCCTTCGGCTCAGGTCATGATCCCGGGGTCCTGGGATAGAGCCCCACATCGGGCTTTCTGCTGGGCGGGGAGCCTGCTTCCTCCTCTCTCTGCCTGCCTCTCTGCCTACTTGTGATAACTGTCAAATTTAAAAAAAGAAAAAGGTAGTTGCTGTATCAAAACCTCTTCCCTACGAGTTATTATTTCTAACACTAATACTACTAATATTTTAAAAATAATTTAGCCTATCGTCAATACTCAATCCAGAGTATTCTGGATAGTCAGAATACTCCTGTAAAGCAAGGACAAAGTTATATTATTCAGTTTAACAATGAGAAACTCCAGGCACAGAAAAGTTAAGCAGTTTTCTCAAGTTCATCGTTATTTAGTGGAAAAGTCAGGACTAACACTTGGGTCTTCTGACTTCCAGTCAAGTTTCTGTCTTCTGGATGTGTTCTTTTGATTTTAACACTTGAGGCCTTATTTC